>JADBJO010005622.1:105000-156569 GCA_016801955.1 Conus betulinus | reverse complement strand
GTTCCCAGTTTTTACATCTTCAACCTCCTGCCCCCCCCCCCCCCCCCCCCCCTCCCCCCCCGCTTGTTTTCCCCCACTATTAGATTGTTCGTCTTTGTATTTGTCTGACTTATTCAAGTTTAAAAGGCTGTGCCAGTCTTGAATAAAAGTTACTCTGTGTTAGGTTCCTTATGGGAGCAAAAACAAATAAAAGTTAAGAATATTGATTACTAATGTGAAAAGCAAGTAAAAGCAAGACTAATGATTAGTAATGTGAAAAACGAACAAAAAATTGTGTATCAGATATAGAAGTACTCTGTACTGCGTGAGAGTTAAAAATAGAAATATTAGATGTATTAATAACTTTAAAAAAAACGGACTGGCCACACATAAAAAGATCTGTCTTGGGGAAAAAATCGGAAGTTATCTTTCCATCGCACGTACAGTTACCTGTCCTCAGTTTGTGGGTCAAGCAAACAGATCTCGAGAGTCAACTATTTGATTTGAAGCACACGCCAGGATGAAGATCAGAAAACTGTCTGTTACAATAAACATTTTACATCCATGTTTTACCATCCTCTGTGTCTGATAGAACTTTCAGCAGACTGATGGAGCAACTTGTTTTTTTTACCTGCCCACCAGCGACATCTGTCCCATGAAAAAGGTGGAGTTACTCTGACTGATCGCAAGCTCTAACACAGTTTACCTCTCTTGCGGGTTTCTGAGCTTTTTCATCTTGCCTTTCATGGGAATTAATCAGATAAAGCTGCATAAATGCATGCAGCAAATGAAAATTGAAAATTTGATTTCTTTCAACAATAGGAGATCAAGTCAAAACGTTCGTGGATATTTTACATAATTCGATGTTGTGTCCACAGTAATACAACCGAGGCACTAGAGGTGGAGAAAATCTGAAATGAATGTACCAAATGAGAGAAAAAAAGTTGTCCTGCGAATGACGTCAAAATGCGCTAATCACAGAACCGAGGGCGTTAATGGTGGATATTATCGCGTTGTCCTGCGTCATTTGGATCAGCACAGACAGCACTGAACGCCACTGAAGTGACTGGGCAGCCGTGCAGGGTCTGCTCTTGTGGGTGGCCTAGTAATGACGTCATTTGACTGTTCCTGTGGATTGTTGGTGGGGTTGTGGGTTGCTTAGTGATGACGTCACATTGACTGCTCCTTGTGGATTGCTGGTGTGGGTCTGCAGCATGACATTTCAGGGTGTGGCTATGGACGGGATAGAGAGAGAGGAGCGGCATGGGGTAATGCCACGGAAGATGACACAGGATTAAGACAAAGAGAGTCTGGATCATCTCTCTCCATTTATCCACCCATTCTTTGCCCTCCGTCGTCCCTTTTCATTCGTCCCAGGGACTGTGTTCATAGCATGCTTGTCCAATCAGTTCAAAGGCTTTCCCAGCGACTGTGTTCATAGCATGCTTGTCCAATCAACACAAAGGCTTTTCGTCCAGAAGTGTTGACTTTTCTCTGTCATTGATGTCCACGAGTTCAAACGAACATTTCATGTTTCACTGTTTAAATGATTATGCTTGGATACGTCATTTCCGTTGGAAACAAAAAAAATGCAAAGCTCTATCTCTTGTTTTTTGTTTCAGGAACAATTTGGACATTTTCTATGCCATCTCGAGTTTTTGTCCAAAGAAACGTTTGAACCGTTTTTCCCATTCCCTTACACTCGCATTTGTAACTTACACTCCGCTGCTATTTTTGATGAAAGACTGCGGATTTTCTGAAAACGTCAGATGAACGCATGGAACTGACAGTAATTATCAATTAAAACGAAATATGTTGTTAACAACAATTGTCTTTGACTGCCCTCTGTTGGACAAAGAAGTCAATGCACTACATCATCGGAAAGACGTGTCAAGGAACTAAAACTGTTTTTCTTGAAGTAAGTTCTGATCTTCCCTCCAGGTAAGAAATGCCCGTATACAATCACACTCTATTTCTTACTTACATATAAACTGAATGGCCGTGAAACCCATCTCCCACTCTGCCTTCAGTAACAAGTGAGGCCTTTGATATAATACGCAGAAGTGGCATGGCAACACGTGTATTTACCTTTTGATATACTTTTTACAGTTTAGATAGATCTGTCTTTCGTGTTCACAGAACAAGCCATGGCAATGGTTTTCATCGTATACTTATACTTTCGATGGGTTTTGTGTTGACAGAAGAGCTATTACACTTTGGGTGTGTGTCGTGTTGACAGAAGAAGCCATTACACTTTGGATGTGTGTCATATTGAAAGAAGAAGAAATTACATTTGGGTGTGTGTCATGTCATGCTGACAGAAGAAGCCATTACACCTTGGATGTGTGTGTGTGTTGACAGAAGAAGCCATTACACTTTATGTGCGTGTCGTGTTGACAGAAGAAACCACTACACTTTGGGTGTGTGTTGTGTTGACAGAAGAAGCCATTACACTTTGGGTGCGTGTCGTATTTACAGAAGAAGCCATTACACTTTGGGTATGTGTCGTGTTGACAGAAGAAGCCATTACACTTTGGGTGTGTGTCGTGTTGACAGAAGACGCCATTACACTTTGGGTGCGTGTCGTGTTGACAGAAGAAGCCATTACACTTTGGGTGTGTGTTGTGTTGACAGAAGAAGCCATTATACTTTGGATGTGTGTCGTGTTGACAGAAGAAGCCATTACACTTTGGGTGCGAGTCGTGTTGACAGAAGAAGCCATTACACTTTGGGTGTGTGTCGTGTTGACAGAAGAAGCCATTACACTTTGGGTGCGTGTCGTGTTGACAGAAGAAGCCATTACACTTTGGGTGCGTGTCGTGTTGACAGAAGAAGCCATCACACTTTGGGTACGTCTCGTGTTGAGAGAAGAAGTCATTACACTTTGGGTGCGTGTCGTGTTGACACAGAAGCCATTACACTTTGGGTGTGTGTCGTGTTGTGACAGGAGAAGCCATTACGCTTTGGGTGCGTGTCGTGTTGACAGAAGAAGCCATTACACTTTGGGTGCGTGTCGTGTTGACAGAAGAAGCCATTACACTTTGGGTGTGTGTCGTGTTGACAGAAGAAGCCATTACACTTTGGATGTGTGTCGTGTTGACAGAAGAAGCCATTACACTTTGGGTGCGTGTCGTATTTACAGAAGAAGCCATTACACTTTGGGTATGTGTCGTGTTGACAGAAGAAGCCATTACACTTTGGGTGTGTGTCGTGTTGACAGAAGAAGCCATCACACTTTGGGTGTGTGTCGTGTTGACAGAAGAAGCCATTACACTTTGGGTGCGTGTCGTGTTGACAGAAGAAGCTATTACACTTTGGGTGTGTGTCGTGTTGACAGAAGCCATTACACTTTGGGTGTGTGTCGTGTTGACAGGAGAAGCCATTACACTTTGGGTGTGTGTCGTGTTGACAGGAGAAGCCATTACACTTTGGGTGTGTGTCGTGTTGACAGAAGAAGCCATTACACTTTGGGTGTGTGTCGTGTGTTGACAGAGAAGCCATTACACTTTGGGTGTGTGTCGTGTTGACAGGAGAAGCCATTACACTTGGGTGTGTGTTGTGTTGTTGACAGGAGAAGCCATTACACTTTGGGTGTGTGTCGTGTTGACAGGAGAAGCCATTACACTTTGGGTGTGTCGTGTTGACAGAATCCATGGCCATGGCCCCCATCCCAGTGGAAGGCGTGGTTCTCCAGCAGCACGTGCTGCCCTGCAGTCCTGAAAGTCCTCACTCAGTCCTTCCTGTGGATGGTGACCTCCTAGACGATCTACTGCAGCTGGAGAGGCCCAACGTGGTGATCACGGGGACAGAGTGTGTGCAGGCACAGGCGGTGAACTGGGTACGGTAAAGGGGTGTTCCCAGCAATGCGCTGTGTTCCATCTCAATGCGCTCTGTTCCATCTCCGTGTTGACGTCTGGTTAAGGAGTGTTCCCAGCAATGCGCTGTGTTCCATCTTCATGTTGACGTCTGGTTAAGGAGTGTTCACAGCAATGCGCTGTGTTCCATCTCCGTGTTGACGTCTGGTTATGGAGTGTTCCCAGCAATGCGCTGTGTTCCATCTTCATGTTGACGTCTGGTTAAGGAGTGTTCCCAGCAATGCGCTGTGTTCCATCTTCATGTTGACGTCTGGTTAAGGAGTGTTCCCAGCAATGCGCTCTGTTCCATCTCAATGCGCTCTGTTCCATCTCCGTGTTGACGTCTGGTTAAGGAGTGTTCACAGAAATACGCTGGGCTTCATGTCCTTGTCTGTTCCATCTTCATGTGATGTGTCTGGTTGCTAGATAAGAGCAAAGGACTGTGTGTGTGTGTGTGTGTGTGTGTGTGTGTGTGTGTGTGTGTGTGTGTGTGTGTGTGTGTGTGTAGAGAGAGAGAGAGAGAGAGAGAGAGAGAGAGAGAGAGAGAGAGAGAGAGAGTTTTTGACACTTTGACATTCTATTGTCATTACCAAAGAAGTCTTGACAAGGGGGAGAGGTAACAGAACAAAAACATTTTCCTCTTTTCTTTCCTGTAAACAAATAGCACATATTCATTCCTAATGTGTATCAAATCAAAGGTTAACAAAAAGAAATAAATTCGTAACATCTCCTTATGTCCTCGCGCACAGGAGTAATGCAGTAAGGTTTTCAAAATCGTAAGACTGACTCGACCATCCACTCAATCAAAGGATGACATTGTGTCTTACCGATCTCTTCCACATGCAATGAATGATGATATCAATTCAGATATCTCTTATAATGCATTATCTTAAATTTCACTGTCCTTCCTCTGTCTAATTTTCAATGCTTCCGCAATAAATTTCGCAACTGATTTAATTACAAGTTCATCATCGGCTGATAACACGACAGCGACATTTTGTCTTTTCAGTATATCTAACTGGAAAAATGAACAGTTTGTCCACACTTCATTATAAGCAGTACAGTGAAATAGAAAGTTAAGAGAGAGAGAGAGAGAGAGAGAGAGAGAGAGAGAGAGAGAGAGAGAGAGAGAGAGAGAGAGAGAGAGAGAGAGACAAACAGGCAGAGAGAGAGAGAATATGAACATATATTTTCTCTCTCAGACAGTTTCATGATGGAAAGTTGGTCGTTTTCTGGGACAACCTTGAGATGCCTCCTCACTCTCAAACGACATCAAGCAGAGATGTATTAATCTCTCTGCTGATCACCGGGCTCTCAGTGCAAGCCTAGAGTTTCCTGAAGAAAAAACAACTCTAGCTTTAAGATAAGCACCAAAAGACTGCCGTTATGCCCTTGCCAGCTGACAGTTAAACCCTACTTCAGTCTTCCATCAGTGGATAAACTCCACATAGCTGACGAGTCGAGGCGTTGGTGAAGCAGCTCACATTGTTGACGAAGTCAACTGTACGTGTGCCAAGGCCAGTGCTCCTCTGTAATGGAGTCAGCAATGACGTGTGCCAAGGTCAGTGCTCCTCTGTAATGGAGTCAGCAATGACGTGTGCCAAGGCCAGTGCTCCTCTGTAATGGAGTCAGCAATGACGTGTGCCAAGGCCAGTGCTCCTCTGTAATGGAGTCAGCAATGACGTGTGCCAAGGCCAGTGCTCCTCTGTAATGGAGTCAGCAATGACGTGTGCCAAGGCCAGTGCTCCTCTGTAATAGAGTCAGCAATGACGTGTGCCAAGGCCAGTGCTCCTCTGTAATGGAGTCAGCAATGACGTGTGCCAAGGCCAGTGCTCCTCTGTAATGGAGTCAGCAATGACGGTTCGGTGATGGCCTGAAAAACTCCCTGACAACCGTCTGAATGGAATCCAGCATATGAGAGCAGGCCGCCATGCTCCACACCCGGGCTGGTCACATCAAAGAGCAGGCCGCCATGCTCAACACCTGGGCTGGTCACATCAAAGAGCAGGCCGCCATGCTCCACACCAGGGCTGGTCACATCAGTGAGCAGGCCGCCATGCTCCCCACCCGGGCTGGTCACATCAAAGAGCAGGCCGCCATGCTCCACACCCGGGCTGGTCACATCAAAGAGCAGGCCGACATGCTCCCCACCCAGGCTGGTCACATCAAAGAGCAGGCCGACATGCTCCACACCCGGGCTGGTCGCATCAAAGAGCAGGCCGCCATGCTCCACACCCGGGCTGGTCACATCAAAGAGCAGGCCGACATGCTCCCCCCCAGGCTGGTCACATCAGAACTTCAGCTGCCGTGCGTGAAGGGCAGAACATACCGGGTATGGGAAAAAAAATGTCGACTGAAGAGAGATCACAGAATGATTATCAAAGACGGTTCAGCTTCCCTTGAGAGTCCCTACCTGTAGGAGGCACATCATTCCCACACCTGACTGTCCAAGTGACCCACCATCCCTACACTATGCCTTGCTGGAGATGTTGATGGTCAGCATCACCCACGGCAAGGAAACTGCATTCCCACACCTGACTGTCCAGTGGACCAATCATCCCTACACTATGCCTTGCTGGAGATGCTGATGGTCTGCATCGCCCACGACAAAGGCACAGCATCAGATCAGGCCTCTACCAATTCTGTCTACAGAGGGCCCTAACCCCACCCCCCACCCCCACCCCTCCCTGTCCACAGATCTTCGCCTCTCTCCATCGTTCAACCACTCCTGTCCTGATTCCGTCCCCTGCCTTCATTCCCATCTCAACTTTCATGTTTCTGTGTCACTCAAGGCCGCCTCACATCAGTGCTGGCCACACTGTTCGGTCCCAGTCCACGTCATACAGAGACAGATCAATAACCTTCCCACTCCACCAGATGACAGATCAATAACCTTCCCACTCCACCAGATGACAGATCAATAACCTTCCCACGTCATACAGAGACAGATCAATAACCTTCCCACTCCACCAGATGACAGATCAATAACCTTCCCACTCCACCAGATGAAAGATCAATAACCTTCCTACGTCATACAGAGACAGATCAATAACCTTCCCACTCCACCAGATGAAAGATCAATAACCTTCCCACGTCATACAGAGACAGATCAATAACCTTCCCACTCCACCAGATGAAAGATCAATAACCTTCCCACGTCATACAGAGACAGATCAATAACCTTCCCACTCCACCAGATGAAAGATCAATAACCTTCCCACGTCACACAGATGACAGATCAATAACCCTCCGACTCCACCAGATGAAAGATTAATAACCTTCCCACGTCATACAGAGACAGATCAATAACTTTCCCACTCCACCAGATGACAGATCAATAACCTTCCCAGTCCACGTCACACAGATGACAGATCAACAACCTTCCCAGTCCACATCATACAGAGACAGATCAATAACCTTCCTACGTCACACAGATGACAGATCAATAACCTTCCCAGTCCACGTCACACAGATGACAGATCAACAACCTTCCCAGTCCACGTCATACAGAGACAGATCAATAACCTACCTACGTCACACATATGACAGATCTATAACCTTCCCAGTCCACGTCACACAGATGACAGATCAATAACCTTCCGCGTCCAAGTTATACAGAGACAGATCAAGAACCTTCCCAGTTCACGTCATTCAGAGACAGATCAATAACCTTCCCAATCCACGTCGCACAGATGATTGATCAATAACCTTCCCAGTCCACGTCACACAGATAACAGATCAATAACCACAATAACCACAGACTACAAGCTGAGGCGACTTTCTGTAACAACCTTCAATTGCAGCTGATGAGAAAGTTGGACAATAGAGTCAGGCCTTAAGAGGAAAGTTGGACAATGGAGTCAGGCCTTAAGGGGAAAGTTGGACAATGGAGTCAGGCCTTAAGAGGAAAGTTGGACCATAGAGTCAGGCCTTAAGAGGAAAGTTGGACCATAGAGTCAGGCCTTAAGGGGAAAGTTTGGACCATAGAGTAAGGCCTTAAAGGGAAAGTTGGACAATGGAGTCAGGCCTTAAGGGGAAAGTTGGACCATAGAGTCAGGCCTTAAGAGGAAAGTTGGGACCATAGAGTCAGGCCTTAAGAGGAAAGTTGGGACCATAGAGTCAGGCCTGAAGGGGAAAGTTGGACCATAGAGTCAGGCATCAAGGGAAAAGTTGGACCATAGAGTCAGGCCTTAAAGGGAAAGTTGACACAATGGAGTCAGGCCTTAAGGGAAAGTTGGACAATGGAGTCAGGCCTTAAGAGGAAAGTTGGACCATAGAGTCAGGCCTTAAGAGGAAAGTTGGACAATAGAGTCAGGCCTTAAGAGGAAAGTTGGACAATAGAGTCAGGCCTTAAGAGGAAAGTTGGACAATAGAGTCAGGCCTTAAAGGGAAAGTTGGACAATGGAGTCCAGCCCTCAAAAGGAAAGTTAGACAATGGAGTCCAGCCTTAAGGGGAAAGTTGGACAATAGAGTCAGGCCTTAAGGGGAAAGTTGGACCATAGAGTCAGGCCTTAAGGGGAAAGTTGGACCATAGAGTCAGGCCTCAAGGGGAAAGTTGGACCATAGAGTCAGGCCTTAAGGGGAAAGTTAGACAATAGAATCCGGCTCAAGGGGAAAGTTGGACCATAGAGTCAGGCCTCAAGGGGAAAGTTGGACCATAGAGTCAGGCCTCAAGGGGAAAGTTGGACAACAGACTCAGGCCTCAAGGGGAAAGTTGGACCATAGAGTCAGGCCTTAAGGGGATAGTTAGACAATAGAATCCGGCTTAAGGGGAACAGATGATAGGCAAAGTGCTTGAAGAACACAGTGAGGGTGGAAGAAGTGGAACGTGGATGCCGTCACACACACACACACACACACACACACACACACACACACACACACACACACACACACAGAGAGAGAGAGAGAGAGAGAGAGAGAGAGAGAGAGAGAGAGAGAGAGAGAGAGAGAGAGAGAGAGAGAGAGAGAGAGAGAGAGAGAGAGAGAGAGAGAGAGAGTATTTTGGTCATTAAAAGGAGTCTTATTGCGGGGTGGGGGTGGGGGGGTATGCATATGGACCTTATCCTCCAGACGCCTGTTAAACCTCTGCATCACAGCGTCAAGCGCACACAAAACCAATCAATAATTGATACGAAAAATCAGAACATAAGATACTTATGCGCCAAACACACAACATCGATTCACGCCCTGACACACACACACACACACACACACACACACACACACACACACACACACACACACACACACACACACACACACACACACACACACAAACACACACACACATTATGTTCCCCTCCCCCTCCATAACGACATATAGATTTTGAAAATCTTTATCTATATCTATCTATCTATCTATCTATATATATAATATATATATATATATATATATATATATATATATATATATATATATATATATATATATATATATGTGTGTGTGTGTGTGTGTGTGTGTGTGTGTGTGTGTGTGTGTGTGTGTGTGTGTGTGTGTGTGTGTGTGTTTTCTGTGGTAAAGCTGGCACATAGTCTTCCAGACCAGGTGGGACGCATGTCGCCTCTTGTTCAAGATTCTCAATGGCTATTGGTTATCGACAATCACGTGATGGAGACACTGAACATGACGTCACTGATCATAAATCACGTGGCCGTTTTGCTGCATGACCAGGAGGTGAGCTATTAACAGTAAGGTGGGAGAGAGAGAGAGAGAGAGAGAGAGAGAGAGAGAGAGAGAGAGAGAGAGAATGGTCAAATGACAATAAGAAATATCTAATTGTCCATCCAGAAGTTAAGCCCTTTAGACAAGGGGGTATGTTGGAACATAACTCAGTAAAATCAGTCCCTCACCTCACCCCTCCTTTCTCCCTCCAGTCACCTGTTCGCGCCAACAACTCATTTTGACAGCTTCCTTCTTCTTCCCTTGTTACAGAATAACCCTTATTTATAATGATTACTCAACACAAAAAATAGGAAGTTATTTACTTCTAAAGGCAAAAACAATCAATGTCAGGGGAAGTAACTGAAAACAGGAGCAAATCATAAACAATAAAACTACCATATTGAAATACCAAACCCATAATATGCATGTAGTTTTACTCATTAGAAAATGAAAAGTACCATGCATTTAATTTTCGCATCTAATTTAAGAGCATAAAAAATGTACATGGCTAAACTTCTCAGAATCAATCATTTTCCGAGTGCAACAAATGAATCAAACATCTTTTATCTAAATATGATGGACAGTATCTTCGTATATATTTTTCGCGTAAACATGCATATTTTGGACACTCAACAGGAAATGAAATTCGTTTTCTAATTTCCCGCAAAATGGACAATTTTTTAGACTTCTCATTATACCAGTTGTTAACATTTAAGTCACATAAACCTAACCGAAAACTTGACAATGCATAACGAAATTTACTAATTGTTATAAATGTAAGATACTTTTCAGTTTGAAAAATAGATTTAAAAGATCTATATGTATCAAATCGATCACTATCAAAGAGTTTTTGCATGCCAATCTTGCATGAAACAGTCCATCATTCGCTGCTTAAGTTCCTTCATGAACAAAAATTCATTTCCGACGCCCCCATGTGTCCAGCGCGTGCCTGTACCCATCGTCAACACAGCGCAGGCCTCCAAGGATGGTACAGGACTGCTCTAAAGGCAGGTGAAGACAGTGCTTCTGGGTCCTCCCCAGCACCTTCGGGTGTTTCTTTTTCTTCAGGCACACGGCAGCGGGGTCATCTTGACAAACATTTGAGAGAGAGAGAGAGAGAGAGAGAGAGAGAGAGAGAGAGAGAGAGAGAGAGAGAGAGAGAGAGAGGACACATCATCGAGAACTATGTGACCTTAGGAGACAGACCAGGAGAAACTACATTTTAAAATCAAACAGCATCTTTACAGTTCATGGCATCCCGGATGTTATAACATTGTAACATCTACCAATGCCCGTCAGTTCATCAGTATGCAGTCCACCAACGTTGCTTTAGAAGTGAATTTCACGCACAATGCCAGGTCCCTACGAAATTGCCAGGCTATGGCGAAGCCGGAAGACCTGTACAAATACTTAGTGTCAGGTTTATAATTACATTCACTGTTGTTAGGTATCACAAAATTAAATGTTGCGTTCAATGCTAATTATTGGCACGTACTTTCGGTGTCCAAAAACATTTCCCGCTGAAATTGCGAGTGTGTTACACAGCTTTTGCTACAGACTGTGCCACAGTTAATGTAGTGTAAAGCAACGGATTTACCACAGACTAAAAGGGCGTTGTGTCGGAATGACTGTTGCATGTATCAAGCAGACAACGTAAGGGAGCCAACTCTCATTGATTATGACGAGGACATTCAAGGAACTCTAGGACATATCAGTTCAACGTGTGGGAAATCCACCGTCAGAATCTTATTGAGCTGATCAAGCATCCTCCAGAAATTCTACTACTACTACTACTACTACTACTACTACTGCAGCAGCTGCTGCCTCTGCTACTACTACTACTTCTACCGCTGCTATACTACTACTACTACTACTACTACTACTACTACTACTACTACTACTACTACTACTACTACTACTACTACTACTACTACTAAAACGACGACGACGACTACCTCTACTACGACTGCCACAACTACCACTACCACTACTACTACTACTACTGCTGCTGCTGCTGCTACTGCTGCTGCTGCTACTGCTACTGCTGCTGCTGCTACTACTACTGCTAGTACTACTTCTACTACTACTACTACTACTACTATTACTACTACTTCTACTACCACCACCATCACCACCACCACTATTACTACTGATTGATGTCAGTGTCATTGTGAAGAGTGGACAGATCTCGCTGAAGACACTGATGTGGACGCAATCAGGGCGCCACCTAGCGGCCATCAGGAAGAGCCCCCAGTCACGTGTGCCTCTGTCACCGGTCTACCCTAACCACCACTACGGCTGCAACGGCATGACTCTGCGTGTGGCTATCAACACGGTACACACACTGTGTCTGTCTGTCTGTCTGTCTGTCTGTGTCTGTCTCTAACCACCACCACTATGGCTGCAACGGCATGACTCTGCGTGTGGCTATCAACACGGTACACACTGTGTCTGTCTGTCTGTCCGTCTGTCTGTCTGTCTGTCTGTCTACCCTAACCACCACTATGGCTGCAACGGCATGACTCTGCGTGTGGCTATCAACACGGTACACACTGTGTCTGTCTGTCTGTCTGTCTGTCTGTCTGTCTGTCTGTCTTAACCACCACTATGGCTGCAACGGCATGACTCTGCGTGTGGCTATCAACACGGTACACACTGTGTCTGTCTGTCTGTCTGTCTGTCTGTCTGTCTGTCTGTCTGTCTGTCTGTCTTAACCACCACTATGGCTGCAACGGCATGACTCTGCGTGTGGCTATCAACACGGTACACACTGTGTCTGTCTGTCTGTCTGTCTTAACCACCACTATGGCTGCAACGGCATGACTCTGCGTGTGGCTATCAACACGGTACACACTGTGTCTGTCTGTCTGTCTGTCTGTCTGTCTGTCTACCTTAACCATCACTGTGGCTGCAACGGCATGACTCTGCGTGTGGCTACTAACACGATACACACTGTCTATCTGTCTGTCTGCCTGCCTGTCTGTCTGTCTGTCTGTCTCTCTCTCTCTCTCTCTCTCTCTCTCTCTCTCTCTCTCTCTCTCTCTCTCTCTCTCTCTCTCTCTCTCTCTCTCTCTCTCTCTCTCTCTCTGTTTTTTGTTTCACAAGAAATTAAGAATAATGCCCGACAGGCCGAAACAAGTCGTCAAGTTTCAAGGGAGTCATTGCCATCACGAAAACCACAAGGAAATGACAGTTGTTTTCTCTTCCATGAAAAAGGGAGTTCAATTCAACCCACTGCCCGGAAATGCGTCTATGATATGATAGCATAATCAGATTAATATGTTGCGAAGGTGCCTGTCTTTGGGTCTGAGGCGTCTTCCGCACACTTTTAAACGCTCATCCGATGAAACACGAAGTCACTGGCTGCATGTCCACGTGTATCTGACATGCATTGAATGTTGGTCAAGGTGAGTTGAGCTACCACGATCTAAATGTAAAAAAACAAGCGTTTATCACAGTAAACATTAGTTAGACTTCATTAAGTAGTGTTAAAAAAACTAACTCTTGCGATTGAACACACGTAAGAAATGGAATGGTTTGGTTGTGGAAAATGGGTGTTTCTGTAAGAATGAAAAAAAGAAGCCTGATATCTTATCTCAGGTAAAGTGGTACCCTACTTACAGAACGCAACGATCTATTTCATTGTACCCTTCCTTTCAAAACCGTGTAAAAACAAAGACGTAGTTCTCAACAATTTCGAAAGAAGCGTACAGAGATAAATGATAAGAGCCCAGTATGTGTGCGGATGGACGTGTTAGTGAAGCGCAACCATATTCTTTTACTTCGTTGTGTTAGGTAGGCGAGCGTTGGAAATACCCTTTGCCTGTATCATTCAGTGTGTTACCAACCCACCTGTTCTGTCCAACCACCCTTTGCCCTGTATCATTTTGTGTGTCACCAACCCACCTGTTCGGTCCAACCACCCTTTGTCTGTATCATTCTGTGTGTCACAACACACCTATTCTGTCCAACCACCCTTTGTCTGTATCATTCTGTGTGTCACAACACACCTGTCGGTCCAACCATCCTTTGTCTGTATCATTCTGTGTGTCACAACCCACCTGTTCTGTCCAACCACCCTTTGTCTGTATCATTCTGTGTGTCACAACACACCTATTCTGTCCAACCACCCTTTGTCTGTATCATTCTGTGTGTCACCATCCCACCTGTTCTGTCCAACTACCCTTTACCTGTATCATTCTGTGTGTCACCATCCCACCTGTTCTGTCCAACCACCCTTTACCTGTATCATTCTGTGTGTCACAACCCACCTGTTCTGTCCAACCACCCTTTGTCTGTATCATTCTGTGTGTCACCATCCCACCTGTTCTGTCCAACCACCACCATCCTCATGTTGCCTAGTTCTCCATGTCTTCCTTCTGTGGCTTCCTACCCATGGCAGCAGATGACATGTCGGGGAGCCCCCAGTGACAGGAACTAACTGGACTTCAGACATGACGAAGGCGCCATGGTTACACATCACCATGACAACCATGGACAGTCATCACTATGACAACAAGGACAGCCATCACCATGACAACAAGGACAGCCGTCACCATGACAACAAGGACAGTCATCACCATGACAGTATTGACAACCATTATCTTGCAAACGCTGACAGCACTCACTAAGCCAATATTGACAGCTATCACCATGACAACAAGGAAAGCCGTTACCATGACAATACAAGCATATAACCATCAACATGAAGACATAGACAGTAATTATGAGGAGGAGGAGGAGGAGGATGGTGACGATGATGACGATGGTGATAATTTTGATAATGTTGACGATGAGACGATGGTGATGATGATGATGATGATGATGATGATGATGATGATGATGATGGTGATGATGATGATGATGATAATGATGATGATGATGATGATGATTCCTTCAGTGGACGCCCTACATCATGGCAGAGGAGGGGGGAGGAAGGACAGTGTACACAGGATTCTCTATGGACCTGATGATGATGACGGTTATCATGACTATGATCATGATGGTGGTGATGATGATGGTGATAATGAGGAGGAGGAGGAGGAGGAGGAGGAGGGTGATGATGATGATGAGGATGATGATTCCTTCAGTGGGAGCCCTACATCATGGCGGCGGAGGAGCGAGGGAGGACAGTGTACACAGGATTCTCTATGGACCTGCTGGACATCCTGGCTGCTGCCCTCAACTTCACGTGAGTCACACTGTCAATGTCTGCCTATGTCTTTGTCGGTCTGTCTATCTGTGTGACTCTGTCTGTCTGTCTGACTGTCTATTTGTCTGTCTGCCTTTCTTCCTTTCTTTATATTATTGTCTTTCTGTCTGTCTGTCTGTCTGTCTGTCTGTCTGTCTGTCTGTCTGTCTGTCTCTCTCTCTCTCTCTCTCTCTCTCTCTCTCTCTCTCTCTCTCTCTCGTTGAACAAGTTGAACAATCATGCATATGAGTGTGTGTATATGTGTGTGTGTGTGTGTGTGTGTGTGTGTGTGTGTGTGTGTGTGTGTGTGTGTGTGTGTGTGTTTTTTACCTGTCTGTCTGTTTGCCAAGTACAAGCAAATAATTCTTCAGTCATACAGACACTGACTGAACAATGATCTGTAATTTTTTTTTTAAAAAAAGAGGGGGGGGGGGGGGGGGGGGGGGGACTGGAAGCTCATGAAGAGAAATTCTATAAGTCAAAGATCTGCCCCGCCACCACCACCCTGTTAGAATCTGTGTCGCTGCTGTATTGAACCATTGCTGACACTGGGTGACGCTCCACTTCCGCCTTGGTCTTTCTCTGCTGTGTTGACACTGGGTGACGATCGACTTTCGCCTTGGTCTTTTCTCTGCTGTGTTGACACTGCGTGACGATCGACTTTTCGCCTTGGTTGATCAACTTGCCAAAAGTGCCACAAGGAAAGAGTTGAGCAGACTGTCTCTCCCTCACAATGATTTGAAACCTAAACCCCAGGTTTATGTCAAAGACCTCTGGCAAGACAAATGAAACTTGCAGACGGATGACAAACTATTTAAAATCCGCCCGAACTTGGAAGAGTTTTTACCGTTTTCCCAGGTAGGCCGTAAACAGTCTCGAGCAATCAACCACCTCTTTTACACCTATTCGTATCTTTCAAAAGGTGAAGAAGCTCCGTGATCATTCCATGTCACATACCACCCATACTGAAACGCTCTTTCAGAGTGTTGGGACTTACATGATGAGAGACTTAAACATTTTACGGCAGACTCCATGAAAACCTTGTTAAAAGATGTCCCCCACCTGATGTGGCCTTTGATTTTCTGAAAGCGATGATGTGACATTTCAAGATTTTTAACAAAATTTCCGGTGTGTGTTTTTAGAACGTGTGTTTTAAAGGGTCGTGTGAATTCTTTTTAATGACTTGTGAGTTGACTTGAACGTAGTGACAGCTCTGAAATGGCCCTTCGCTGTCGGCTGGGCAATAAGCAACATTACATTACCTTACCACTTTTGTCTTCTGGGGAAGGCCGTCAATAGGTCCGGCCTGGCTGGGTCAGCCAAACATGGTCCTTAACATACCATCTGTAGTCTATGGTATGTTCCACTGCTCAATAATTGACAGAAGTTACCCATAATGTGGACACTCTATAGAGAAACGGATTATAAGGTGACAAGAATCTGGACATTTTCTACCTGACGTCGTGAAAAAAAAATGGCCAGAGTATAGAAATTTTACAATGTACGTGGTAAGAAATCGTTCTGAAAATAGACACTCCATAGAGGACGTGGTAAAATAAAGTGCTCTGAACATAGGCATTTCATAGAGGACGTGGTAAAATAAAGTGCTCTTAACATAGACACGTCATAGAGGACGTAGTAAAACAAAACAAAGTGCTTTGACATAGACACGTCATAGAGGACGTGCTCAAAGTGTTCTGAACATAGCCACTTCATAGAGGACGTGGTAAAACAAAGTGTTCTGAACGTAGACACTTTATAGATGACGTGGTAAAACAAAGTGTTCTTGACATAGACATTCCATAGAGGACGTGGTAAATAAAACTGTTCTCAACACAGACATTTCATAGAGGACGTTGCAAAATAGAGTGCTATTAACACAGAAATTACATATTGAACGTGGTAAGATAAAGTGTTCTGAACATAGACACTTGATAGAGGACGTAGCAAAATAATGTGTTCTGAACATAGACACTTCATAGAGGACGTGACAAAATAAAGTGTTCTTAGCATAGAAATTACACAGAAGACGAGGTAAAATAAAGTGCTCTGAACATAGAAATTGAATAGAGGACGTGGTAAAATAAAGTGTTCTGGATATAGACACTTCATAGAGGACGTGTCAAAATAAAGTGCTGTGAACATAGAAATTACATAGAGGTAAAATAGCTCTGAAAATGGTCTGTAAATCCAAACATAAACATTACCTCATTTTATCAAACTCCCTTTCTGCTCTGGAGGTCAGTGCCGGCCGTAATCTCAAGCACCCTTAGCTGCTGAAAGTTTTTGAACTGTACACCTCTTTAAAATCAAACGATACAACATAGTTTTTTGCTTGGGTTCCCAGCCATGTGGGCATTCGATGCAATGAGATGGTTCATCAGCTTGCCAAGAAT
The DNA here is from genome assembly GCA_016801955.1 of Conus betulinus. Taxonomy (NCBI): domain Eukaryota; kingdom Metazoa; phylum Mollusca; class Gastropoda; order Neogastropoda; family Conidae; genus Conus; species Conus betulinus. Next base: position 139,484 of record JADBJO010005622.1, on the reverse strand, counting down.
GCCACAAAGGAAAAGTTGAGCAGGTTGTCTATTTCTTACGCTGATCTGAAACCCAAAACACAGGCCTGTGTCAAAGGCTTCTGGCAAGAGGGATGGACCTTACAAGCAGATAACAAACAATTTAAATCCGTCCAAACCTGAAAGAGTTTTTTTACTATGTTCCCGAAGCGGCCGTAAAGAAGAAAGAGTCTTGTGCCGTTTGCATACAGGCCACTCTTTTTACACCCATTCTTATTTTTAAAAGGTGAAGAAGCTCTGTGGTGCATTCCATGTCATGTACCACTCACCGTGAAACATATTCTTTTAGAGTGTTGGGACTTGCACGATGTGAGACATAAACACTTTACTGCAGACTTCATGAAAACTTTGCTCAGAGATGTCCCACCTGACGTGATCTTGAGTTTCTAAAAGAGATTAACATCTTTCATCTAATCTAAGATTTTATGGAAGGAAGATTTTTAACAAAGTTTCTGATGCGTTTTTAGGTGTATTTTAAAGAAACGCGTGAATGATGGGGGGTTATTTTTGATGTTGCTGGGTTTTTTTGTTTGTTTGTTTTGTTTGTTTTTTTTATTTGATGACTTGTTGATATTAACGTAGTGACAGCCCTGATAATGCCCTTTGTGGTCGGCTGGGCTCTCAGTAACATTACCTTACCTTATATTACCGTGGTAAAAATACACTGTTCTCAACACAGACATTTCATACATGACGTCGCAAAAAAGTGCTATTAACACAGAAATTATACAGAGGATGTGGTAAAAGAAAGTGTTTTGAACATAGACACTTCATAGAGGACATGATAAAAAAAAAGTGCTATCAACACAGAAATATATAGTGGACGTGGTAAGATCACGTGTTTTGAACATAGGCACTTGATAGAGAACGTGGTAACATAAAGTGCTCTGAACATAGACACTTCATAGAGGACGTAGTAAAATAAAGTGCTGTTAACGCAGAAATTGTATAGAGGACGTGGTAAAATAAAGTGCTATTAACACAGAAATTATATAGAGGACGTGGTAAAATAAATTGCTATTAACACAGAAATTATATAGAGGATGTGGTAAAATAAAGTGTTGTGAACATAGCCACGTCATAGAGGATGTGGTAAAATAAAGTGCTATTAACACAGAAATTACATAGATTGCGTGGGAAAATAAAGTGTTGTGAACATAGACACGTCATAGAGGAACCGGTAGAAGAAAAACTTGTTGGTTTTGATTATGGTGTAACTGGTTGTTACCTGATATGATTTAACTCATTTAATTGCCATGCTGCTGCTACTACTGCTGCTGCTGCTGCTGCTGCTGCTGCTGCTGCTGCTGATGATGATGATGATGATGATGACGATGATAATGACGACGACGACGACGACGACTAAATTAATGATGGTTATGGTGCGGTAAATTATGCTGATAATAATGATGACGGTGTCTGTTTAGGTGGTGGTGGTGAGGAGGAGGAGGAGGAGGAGGACAATCAAGACGGTGGTATTGAGAGGGTGATTGGGGTGATAGGAATGGGTAAGGGTATGGTGACAATCATGATAATGATTCTCATGATCATGGTGGTGGTGGTGGTGGTGGTGGTAGTGGTGGTGGTGATGGTGATGATTACAATGATGACGATGGTGGTGGTGACTGATGGTGGTAGTGGTGGTAATGGTGATGATGATAATGATGATGATGATGACCAGGTACACACTGGCGCTACCAGCGGACGGGGAGTGGGGAGACTACAGGGATGGCCGGTGGACAGGGGTGGTGGGCCAGATCGACAGACAGGTGACAGTGTGTGTGTGTGTGTGTATGTGTGTGTGTGTGTGTGTGTGTGTGTGTGTGTGTGTGTGTGTGTGTGTGTGTGTGTGCGCGCGTGCGCGCGCGCGTGCGTGCGTGCGTACGTGCGTGTGTGCGTGCGTGCGCGTGCGCGAGTGTGTATGAGTGTGTGTGTGTGTGTGTGTGTGTGTGTGTGTGTGTGTGTGTGTGTGTGTGTGTGTGTGTGTGTGTGTGTGTGCGTGCGTGCGTGCGTGCGCATGTATGTGTATGCGTGTGTGTGTGTGTGTGTGTGTGTGGGGGTGTGCAAAAAAAGTTGTTAATGTTAGAAAGGAAAAGGAACACACACATAAATATAGTGCAGATGACATTAACAGTTGGAAATCAAAAAGAGAGGTGAAGGAGATGGGGTTGTAGTACATATAAACAAAAACAGAGGAAAAGGAAAGAAAATGTTAACGTGGAGAAAACCGGGAACAGTAGGAAACAGTAGTGCAGGTTGAAAGAAACGTGAAGAAAACCAGGAACAGTAGGAAACAGTAGTGCAGGTTGAAAGAAACGTGGAGAAAACCGGCAACAGTAGGAAACAGTAGTGCAGGTTGAAAGAAACGTGAAGAAAACCCAGGACAGCAGGAAACAGTAGTGCAGGTTGAAAGAAACGTGGAGAAAACCAGGAACAGCAGGAAACAGTAGTGCAGGTTGAAAGAAACGTGAAGAAAACCAGGGACAGCAGGAAACGGTAGTGCAGGTTGAAAGAAACGTGGAGAAAACCAGAAACAGCAGGAAACAGTAGTGCAGGTTGAAAGAAACGTGAAGAAAACCAGAAACAGTGGGAAACAGTAGTGCAGGTTGAAAGAAACGTGGAGAAAACCAGGAACAGTGGGAAACAGTAGTGCAGGTTGAAAGAAACGTGGAGAAAACCAGGAACAGCAGGAAACGGTAGTGCAGGTTGAAAGAAACGTGAAGAAAACCCAGGAACAGTGGGAAACAGTAGTGCAGGTTGAAAGAAACGTGGAGAAAAACCAGGAACAGCAGGAAACGGTAGTGCAGGTTGAAAGAAACGTGGAGAAAACCAGGAACAGTGGGAAACAGTAGTGCAGGTTGAAAGAAACGTGGAGAAAACCAGGAACAGCAGGAAACGGTAGTGCAGGTTGAAAGAAACGTGAAGAAAACCAGGAACAGCAGGAAACGGTAGTGCAGGTTGAAAGAAACGTGAGAAAACCAGGAACAGCAGGGAAACGGTAGTGCAGGTTGAAAGAAACGTGGAGAAAACCAGGAACAGCAGAAACAGTAGTGCAGGTTGAAAGAAACGTGGAGAAACCCAGGAACAGCAGGAAACGGTAGTGCAGGTTGAAAGAAACGTGAAGAAAACCAGGAACAGCAGGAAACGGTAGTGCAGGTGAAAGAAACGTGGAGAAAACAGGAACAGCAGGAAACGGTAGTGCAGGTTGAAAGAAACAGAAGGCGCGTTTAAAACAAACAAGAAAATGCCTGGAGGAAGGTTGTAAACGTAAAAACAAAAATAGTCATCAGTCGGGAAAAGTAGAAAAGGGAGTCATTGAATAACATAGGATTGTCGACGTAAAACAGAAAGTAATGATCGGTAGGAAAAAAGGAGAGAAAAGGAGCTATTGTATAACAATAGCATCGTCAACGTAAACAAGACAGAAATGATCGGTATGGAAAATGAGAGATAAGGACAGCAGACTAAATATAAATAGTACTTTTTAAGTGGGAAAAGGTGAAATACGTGGATTTGTTTGTTTGTTTTTTGTTTTTTTTTTCTTTTGTTTTGTCTTGGTTCTTTTTTAGGAGAAGGCAAAGGACAGGGCCAGAACAGGGACGAAGAGGGGTAGGAAAAAGGAAAGAAAAGGTAGAAAAGGGGAAGGTAATCAAGGACACTGTAAATAAAAAAGAAAGAACGAAAAGCATGCACACAGACAGACTATGCAAAAGTTTGAAAAGGCATCAGGAAAGCAGTGTACAGAAAAAAAGGAGGGGCTGGAGGCAGCAAAAAGTAGACAAACAAAAACAATAAACTTGTGAAAATATAAGAAGTAAAAGCAGTGAAAGGCGGAAAAGGCAGACGAAGTCTCAGAAAGGTCCGAAAAAATAATGAAGGAAAAATAATATTTAAAAACGTAAGAAGAACAGGTAGAGGAAAATAGAAGGAATGAAAATGAGAGAGAGAAAAAAAGGAAAATGCAACGTTTAAAAAAGAGTGGCAGAAAATGGGCAAAGGGAAGGAAAGGGGAAAGCAGGAAAACAAAAAGGGGAAACGGTTGGGTGCGGGGAGGAAAAACGAGAGGAGAAAGGTAAAAAAAGTGAAGAAAAAAGGACGAATGAAAGCGGGAAAAGCGTACACTGCCATGCAGCTTGACCATGCAGCTCTTTGCCTCCTGGAGAAAAGAAGGAAAAAAAGAAGGGAGAAAGCAGAAATAAAAATGGGAAAAGGTATACAATTTTTTTTAATGGGAAAACATTGGGGGCAGGGAGTAAAAACAGAAGGAAAAGACCAAAATAAAAAAGTAGGAAAAGGGGAAATGAAGCAGAAAACGTGTAGCCTCACCATGCAGAAAATGTGAGAAAAAGACAACTGAACTCTGGAAAAGTGTAGCCTCTCCATACAAAATAAGTAAGAACAAGACAACTGAACTCGGGAAAAGTGTAGCCTCTCCATACAAAATAAGTAAGAAAAAGACAACTGAACTCGGGAAAAGTGTAGCCTCTCCATACAAAATAAGTAAGAAAAAGACAACTGAACTCGGGAAAAGTGTAGCCTCACCATACAAAATAAGCAAGAAAAAGACAACTGAACTCGGGAAAAGTGTAGCCTCACCATACAAAATAAGTAAGAAAAAGACAATTGAACTCAAGGGAAGGTGTAGCCTCACCATACAAAAAAAGTAAAAAAAAGACAATTGAACTCGGGGAAAAGTGTACCCTGACCATACAGACTGGCCATGCAGACTGACCATACAGACTGACCATGCAGACTGACCATACAGACTGACCATACAGATTGACCATACAGACTAACTATAAAACTAACCATACAGACTGACCATAAAGAGTGACCATACAGACTGACCATGCAGACTGACAGACTGACCATGCAGACTGACCATGCAGACAGACCATACAGACTGACCATGCAGACTGACCATGCAGACAGACCATACAGACTGACCATGCAGACTGACCATGCAGACTGACCATGCAGACTGACCATGCAGCCCCTGCCCTCTGTCCTCCCAGGAAGTGGACTTCTCTGTGGCCCCGTTGACCCCCAAACTGGAGAGGAGGGTGGCCGTGGACTGGACCGCTGGACCCCTCAACATCCGCTACACCCGCATCGGCGTGCACATCAGCGACAACAACGCCCTCCTCATCACCGCCCTCTTCCGCCCCTTCCACTGGCAGGTGGCGCTGCTTTCTTCTTCAGCAGTGTCGTTGTCTTCATGACATCATGATGGTTGTCTTGATCGTCAGCATCATTGTCGTCATCATCGTAGTCGTTCTCGTCATTGTCATCGTCGTCGACTGATTTTTCTTTTCTGTTGTTTTCTTTTTTGTTGTTGTTTTTTTTTTTTTTTCCTTTTATTTTTATTCATTCATTTTTTTCTTTTTTTTTTTCTTTTTTCTTTTTTTTTTTTTTTCCTTTTATTTTTATTCATTCATTTCATTCACTCATCTATTTTCAGTTATTCATTTACTTATTTGTTATTAGTTGTTGTTTTTTTTTTCTCATTTATGTATTTATCTCTTTATGTATTTATTTATCTATTTATAAGTGTATTTTTGTTTATTTGTTTAACTGTTTGTTTTATTTATCTATTGATTCAATTATCTATTTATTTATTTATTTATTTATTTATTTTAGAATCACATTAGAGTCTTTGTCCCCATGATGCTCATTCCAAAATACCGCAGTATCTAGTTTCGACCTTGCGTAGCCCCGGTACTATGAGTTCACCCAATAGAGAAGATACTACTGAACCGCTGGGCCACTTTGGTTGTGGTCCTATGCACAGACAGCAGCACCCACAAAGCTCACCTCTACCTCCCATCCCCCTACCCCCATCCCCGCCCCCCTCCCAGACTCCTTTTCTGACGTCAATCCATGCCTAGGCTTGGAGGCAGCGTGATGGTCCTCACCCAGAGGGCGCCACGAAGGGCCAGCAAGAAAGCCGCCATGAAGCTGCCCATAGCGACCACTGTGACAGGAACCATGGAGCTGCCCATAGCGACCACTGTCACAGGAACCATGGAGCTGCCCATAGCGACCACTGTGACAGGAACCATGGAGCTGCCCATAGCGACCACTGTGACAGGAACCATGGAGCTGTCCATAGCGACCACTGTGACAGGAACCATGGAGCTGTCCATAGCGACAACTGTCACAGGAACCATGGGGTTGCCCATAGCGACAACTGTGACAGGAACCATGGAGCTGCCCATAGCGACCACTGTGACAGGAACCATGAAGCTGTCCATAGCGACAACTGTCAAGGAACCATGGAGCTGCCCATAGCGACCACTGTGACAGGAACCATGGAGCTGCCCATAGCGACCACTGTCACAGGAACTCTGATGCTGCCCATAGCGACAACTGTGACAGGAACCATGGAGCTGCCCATAGCGACCACTGTGACAGGAACCATGGAGCTGCCCATAGTGACCACTGTGACAGGAACCATGGAGCTGCCCATAGCGACCACTGTGACAGGAACCATGGAGCTGCCCATAGCGACCACTGTGACAGGAACCATGGAGCTGCCCATAGCGACCACTGTGACAGGAACCATGGTGCTGCCCATAGCGACTACTGTCACAGAAACCCGCCTGATTGTGACAAAAACACGTCTGACTGTGACAGCAACACGAACACGCCTGACTGTGACAGCAACACGCCTGACTGTGACAGCAACACGAACACGCCTGACTGTGACAGCAACACGAACACGCCTGACTGTGACAGCAACACGCCTGACTGTGACAGCAACACGCCTGACTGTGACAGCAACACGAACACGCCTGACTGTGACAGCAACACGAACACGCCTGACTGTGACAGCAACACGCCTGACTGTGACAGCAACACGAACACGCCTGACTGTGACAGCAACACGCCTGACTGTGACAGCAACACGAACACGCCTGACTGTGACAGCAACACGAACACGCCTGACTGTGACAGCAACACGAACACGCCTGACTGTGACAGCAACACGCCTGACTGTGACAGCAACACGCCTGACTGTGACAGCAACACGAACACGCCTGACTGTGACAGCAACACGCCTGACTGTGACAGCAACACACCTCAGACATTGACTTGGGCTGGAACTCTGACTGTGGTCACCTGCTGGAGTAAGTTGTACACTGGCCTACCCACTGTCACACTCTCTTTTTTGACTGATTGATGACCAGATGGGTGAGAGTGACTGGTGCAGATGGTGATTGTGACCAGATGGGTGAAGGTGATTGGTGACCAGATGGGTGAGGGTAATTGGTGAGCAGATGGGTGATTGTGACCAGACGAGTGAAGGTGATTGGTGACCAGATGGATGATTGGTGACCAGATGGGTGATTGGTAAGCTGATGGGTGATTTGTGACTAGATGGGTGATTGGTGACCTGATGGGTGATTGGTGACCTGACGGGTGATTGGTGACCAGGTGTGTGAGGGTGATTGTTGACCTGATGGGTGATTGGTGACCAGATGGGTGATTGGTGACCCAGATGGGTGATTGGTGTCCAGATGGGTGATTGGTGTCCAGTTCGGTGATTGGTGATCAGATCGGTGAGGTTGATTGGTGACCAGATGGGTGATTGGTGACCTGATCAGTGATTGGTGACCAGATGGAAATTTGGTGACCTGATGGGTGATTAGCGACCTGATGGGTGATTGGTGGCCAGATGGGTGATTGGTGACCAGATGGGTGATTGTGACCTGATGGGTGAGGGGTGATTGGTGGCCAGATGGGTGAGGGTGATTGGTGACCTGATGGGTGATTTTTGGTGACCAGATGGATGATTGGTGGCCAGATAGGTGATTGGTGACCAGGTGGGTGAGGGTGATTGGTGACCAGATGGGTGATTGGTGACCAGGTGGGCGAGGGTGATTGGTGACCAGATGGGTGAGGGTCATTGGTGACCAGACTGGTGATTGGTGACCAGATGGGCGAGGGTGATTGCTGACCTGATGGGTGAGGGTGATTGGTAACCAGATGGGTAAGGGTGATTGGTACCAGATTGGTGATTGGAGACCAGATGAGTGATTTGTGACCAGATGGGTGAGGGTTATTGGTGACCAGATGGGTGATGGTGATTAGTGGCCATCTTGGTGATTGGTGACCAGATGGGCGAGGGTGATTGATGACCAGATGGGTGAGGGTAATTGGTGACCAGATGGGTGATTGGTGACCTGATCAGTGATTGGTGACCAGATGGCTATTTGGTGACCTGATAGGTGATTAGCGACCTGATGGGTGATTGGTGACCAGATGGGTGATTGGTGACCAGATGGGTGATTGTGACCTGATGGGTGAGGGTGATTGGTGACCAGATGGGTGAGGGTGATTGGTGATCAGATGGGTGATTGGTGACCAGATGAGTGATTGGTGACCTGATGGGTGATTGGTGACCAGATGGGTGATCAGAGACCAGATGGGTGAGGATGATTGGTGACCAGATGGGTGATTTGTGAGCAGATGGGTGATTGGTGACCAGATGGATGATTGGTGACCAGATGGGTGAGGGTGATTGATGGCCAGATGGGTGAAGGTGATTGGTGACCAGATGGGGGAAGGTCATCGGTGACCAGATGGGTGAAGTCATTGGTGACCAGATGGGTGAAGTCATTGGTGACCAGATGGGTGAAGGTGATTGGTGACCAGATGGGTGATTGGTGGCCAGATGGGCGAAGGTGACTGGTGACCAGATGGGTGAAAGTGATTGGTGACCAGATGGGTGAAGGTGATTGTGACCAGATGGGTGAAGGTCATTGGTGACGAGATGGGTGATTGGTGCAGATGGGTGATTGGTGACCAGATGGGTGAAGGTCATTGGTGACGTGATGGGTAATTGTGACCAGATGGGTGATTGTGACCTGATGGTTGAGGGTGAATTAAGTGATGTCGTTGAATTCTACGATCAGTCTGAAAGGCGCTGTTTCCAATAATGACACGGAGATTGATGATCGGTCTGAAACAGGCTGGTTCCAATAATGACACAGAGTTTGATGATCGGTCTGAAACAGGCTGGTTCCAATAATGACACAGAGTTGTTGATCAGTCTGACACAGGCTGGTTCCAATAATGACACAGAGTTTGATATTCAGTCTGACACAGGCTGGTTCCAATAATGACACAGAGATTGATGATCAGTCTGAAACAGGCTGGTTCCAATAATGATACAGAGTTTGATGATCAGTCTGACACAGGCTGGTTCCAATAATGACACAGAGTTTGATGATCAATCTGAAACAGGCTGGTTCCAATAATGACACGGAGATTGATGATCAGTCTGAAACAGGCTGGTTCTAATAATGACACAGAGTTTGATGATCAGTCTGAAACAGGCTGGTTCCAATAATGACACAGAGTTTGATGATCAATCTGAAACAGGCTGGTTCCAATAATGACACAGAGTTTGATGATCAGTCTGACACAGGCTGGTTCCAATAATGACACAGAGTTTGATGATCAGTCTGACACAGGCTGATTCCAATAATGACACAGAGTTTGATGATCAGTCTGAAACAGGCTGTTTCCATAATGACACAGAGTTTGATGATCAGTCTGACACAGGCTGGTTCCAATAATGACACAGAGTTTGATGATCAGTCTGACACAGGCTGGTTCCAATAATGACACAGAGTTTGGTTATCAATCTGAAAGTCTGTGAATAAACTAACGCCATGCACGGTATTGAAATATATCACGGATTTTTCTTCTGGTCGTGTCATTAGGATTAATTATTTACAGCTACAGAGCACGATGATTCAGAATGTGATGAACTGGTTTGGTTTGTTTGTTTATTTATTACTTTGCTTGCGGTTTTTGTTGTTGTTGTTGTTGTTTGTTTGTTTATTTTTGTTTTTGTTTTGATTTTTCTTCTTTATTTGTTTCTGTTTCAAAAACACATATTGTACCTACATTATTCTCATGTTAAGCAATGCAAATCTAGTACATCATTCAGGTTATAGTAGATAATGAACATGATACCCATGTAAGGCCTACATCATGAAAATTCATCACAATATGGGGAAAACTGATGTTTCTTTTTTTTTTTTTCCTAATTGGTAGCGTGCTCGTGATAGCGCGCGCGCGCGCGCGCGCGCACACACACACACACACACACACACACACACACACACACACACACACACACACACACACACACACACACACACACACACACACACACACACACGCACGCACGCACGCACGCACGCATGCACACACACACACACACGCACACACATGTACGTAGGCACGCACGCACGCACTCACGCACACACACGCACGCACGTACACACACACACACACACACACACACACACACACACACACACACACACACACACACACACACACACACACACACAATACGCTGTCTCCATTTTCGTCCCCCTTCAAGCCTACTCCACCCACCCTCCACCTCCACCCATCTTCTATTTTGACCCCTATCCCCACCCCGATCCCTTCCCTTGTCCATCCACTGTCCCCTGCTTGTCCCCCCAGGTGTACGTGGGCGGTGCTGGCGGCCTTTGTGCTGACCGCGGGGGTCATCACTGTGCTGGTGTCCATGGGAAACCAGACTCGGCCACGGGCGACAGCGCCAGGCCCACTCCGTCTTCCTCACCGTGGAGTTCCTCTTCGGCTCCTTCTTCAAGGAAAGTCAGTGTCAAAGTCAAAGTCAAAGTCAAAATGCTTTAATTGTTAGGCCTCTGGCCCATGCAATGGAGGTACATAATAATCAGAGCATTCATACGCATATCAACTGTGCATTGTTTTCGTAAACTAAGTGACTCACATATATACATAGACAACTTATTACTTGTTACAAGATTTTCACATACAAGTAGTAAAGTGAGTAGGATTAGGATTGATTTTCAGAGAATACTTAGCAGGAATGAATTCGTCTCTAAGTTCCTTGTATGTTGGGCATGTAAAGGAAAAGTGTATTTCATTTTCAATTATGTTAGAACAAAAAGGACAATCCCTGTCACTACTGTGTACATTCGTTCTGAATTGTAGATAACTATGTTTAAGGGTGAACATACCAATCCTGAATTTAGCGGACATCTTCGCAACTGAAAATTAGTGATTTGACGTAAATACATTTTGCAAGATATAGTATCATTAAGACATAAATAAATTTGGAAGAAATCATGGTTTTTCCAGTGCAGCATGCCATTCTGAAATAAAAAATATTATTTCCCACACCCTGGACTTCCCACACAATCCCAAAACCATATCGGTATGAAATATCTTTGACTCTACACGCCCAAGTGACATAATTTTGCGATTGAAAGTATAATAACATCTCATAATCTTTTCTAGAATATCTATATTGACCCAAGTTAACTAATCTAAGCCAAAATTTTATGCATCGAAAATACGTATTTACAAAATATAGGATATCTACCTGTTTCCCCGTAAATTAATTGTCGAGGTGCTTTAGGACTGGAACCAATAAAACGTTTTAATGCCGACAGATGAACCTTTTCAATGTGTTCTTGATCAGTAGCTAATCCCCAAATTTCCGATTCATATGTAAGTACTGGCTGTATTTGGGAGTCAAACAGTTTATAAAAATATTTCAGGTGAATGTTCACCTAAAGACCAAAATGCTCTAATAATTGCTGTTACACCCTTTTTTGCTCTAACTGCTAGGTCTTTGAGAGTATGTGAAAAAGAAAAGTCTACTAGAAAGGTAAATTCCAAGGTATTTATACATATTGACAATTTGTAGTTCTTGGTTCCCAAAAGACCACTTTTCAGATGAAGACAGATAACTACCATTTCTAAAGACAAGTACATTTGATTATCCAGGTTGACAATAAGATCCAGTCGGTTCGCTGTTTTTAATAACACGTTCGACTGATTCTGAAGACCTAAAACACTATCAGAAAACAAAACGACATCATTAGCAAATAAAAGTATGTACAGCTCAATAAGGGAGGAGATAACTGAACGCCATGCCTACCACATCTCAGAATGACCTTTGTCAAATCATTAATAAAGAGTGAGAAAGAACAGGGCAGCAGACCTCCCCTTGCTTTAAGCCTCTAGGACACAGAAAAGTGTCCGTCAAATCTCCCCCAGCACGAACTTTGGCTTTAACGACATTGCAATACTTTTTACAGCATAAAGAATCGTCCCATGTAAACCGTTCTTACACAATATAGTCCACAGTTTGTACCTACTGACCGAATCGAAGGCCTTGCAAAAATCAATAAAAGCAACATACAATTTTCTGTGCTTTATTAACTGTTTTTTTGAATCAAAGAATAAAGTGTAAATATGTGATCAAATGTGCTATGATTTTCCCTGATTCCTGCTTGTTCTTCCCCAATTATATCATTATCCTTAATCCATTTTGTAATTTGTTTATTTAAGATAAAACTACAGAGTTTACTAACGATATTTAGTGATATGTCTCTATAGTTATCAGTGTTACTCAAATCTTCCTTTTTATGCAATGGCTGTATGATCGACAAACACCATTCATCAGGAAAGAGACTATTATCAAAAAGAAAATTAAATGATTTAACAAAAAATGGAATTATTTGTTCTGAACTGTTCTTAAAAAATTCACTTATTATATACCATCAGGCCCTGCTGCCTGTCACTCTTTAAAGCTTTGATCGTGACCTTGACCTCTTCTGTACAGATGTGTCTGTTTAGCTCATCACAATTTCTATCAATGCGTACATGTACATCATCCAATTCGTTGTCATCGACAGAAACAGTGACCGGATCAATGAAAACTCCTTTGAAGTGGTTGTACCATTCTTCTGCACTAATTGAGTTTTGACAATTAGATCTTTGTTGAGCAGATCTGATAGTATCCCAAAATCTCTTTTTGGGTCTTTTTATATTGTTTTGTGGATCAGCAATGATTTGTTCTTTGTGTGCTTTTTTCTTTGTGTCTTTGGGAGTTTTCTTGTATTCTTTTCTCTTTTTTTTGGTGAATACTTTGTCCTGTTGTTGTCAAGATCTTTTCTTGGCCGCGTGCAAATACAATTATCATCTGTACTCAAACGAGCGTTACAAATCTTCCTTAAATCTTGTCTCAGCGATTTCTTTTGTCGTCGACATTTCTGATCGAACCATGCTTGCTGCTTTTCGCCTCTAATTATTGAGTGCTCAATTAATGTCAACATCAATCAATGATGTTGCTATATCTAATACATCTGTTACATGATTTGATTTCATTCTATTTATAAAATCTATCTTTTTCTCTTCATCCCATTTACATTTTCTTATTGAAAAGGACTTTGATTCAATTTTACTGGGAGCAACACCACAAGAAGTATTCTTGTAGAGATCTACAGGCAAATGTTTTGATTCAGTCATTGGCAAAATATTCATTTTCTTTGCATTTTGGCAGTAAACTACGGGAAACAATAAAACAGTCAACAACACCGCAACCTGTTTGTGATATGTATGTATAACCCCCTGGAAAGTGTAATGATTCCATACCATTCAGTATTACTAATTGAAATTCCTGGCACACATTTATAAGCAATATCCCAATATCGTTAAAAGCTTGGTCATCGGAATATCTGTTGGTTTCATTTGTCAAATTGATAGTCATCGTGATCAATACTCATTTCATATATTTCATCGACCGGGTCAACAATGCTTGTGCTCATGGAACCAGTTCTAGAATTAAAATCACCACATAAGATAATTGGTATATCTCCATAATCTCTAATTAATTCTAGTAAAAGTGCCTGAAGTACCATTATATATGTCATTTTCTTCATAAGGTGAGTTTTCTGGAGGTACATATTCCTAGTAAAACACAATCGCTAGCGGTTCCAAGAAGCCTCTTAGATAGTTTTAACACAGCTACATTGTCATCTTCTACATGAATTTGTTCCATGTATTGACCTAGTTCTTTACGAACAAACATTATAACTTCACCGGAAAGGCGACCATGGATACTGTCCGACACTTTGACACCAGGGGATACAAAAGGAATATTTGATTGAACAAACGTGTCAGCTAGGTTGTTAGGTAGGTAGGTAGGTTGGTAGGTAGGTAGGTAGACAGATAGATTATGATTTTTTTTTTAAGTTCTGAGGTATTCACATTTTTAAAGATTTTACACGAAAAAAAAAAATCAAGATTCATCAGTCAAGGGAGGTAATGGGGGAGTTAACTCTAGGACAAACCATTATTTTCGTCTGCTAAAAGGCCACTAAGAGATACGTGCACACAGTAGCACTCGGCTACAATCAGAAAAGCTTTGACTCAGAACACACAACAAACCTAGGGCTACATTTAGAAGGGCTTTGACACAGTACATACAACAACTTCAGGCTACTTTTAGAGAAGCTTTGACTCAGTACATACAACACACTTTAAACTACATTTAGAAAGGCTTTGACTCAGAACACACAACAAACTTTAGGCTACATTTAGAGAAAGGCTTTCACTCAGTACACACATCACACTTTAGGCTCCTTTGCGCGAAAGTGGAGTGGACAGCAAGTTATGAATGGATGTTCCTGGTGTATCAAAGTGAAGCATTCATGCGTAGTAAGTATGTGCACTCATAATTATGTATCTGTCTGCTAACAAGTATTGCAAGGATATTCGTTATATCTTTTAATGCTTTTGTTATTCGTTAATAAATTGGTTGCTGAGGTTGAAAAATAAAATAAAAACAAAGAAGACGGGGCGGTCGATTCTTTTGTCACACTCATGGTTGTATGGGGCATTTTGATTGGGTGCTTCTAAGTTACAGCGAATAATCTGATTGAATTGTTTCAAAGTCGCATTGACCAAATTGATTGGATGTCTGTCAGTCACAGTTGTACTGAACACTCCAATACTGTTTCTCAATAAAAGTGGCATTGAGCTTTAATTTGATGACACTCAATCGGAATCATGTATCCAGCAATCTGACTGGTCGTGATTCTGTATCCAGCAATCTGACTGTTCGTGATTCTGTATCCAGCAATCTGACTCGTCGTCTTTCTGTATCCACCAATCTGACTGGTCGTGATTCTGTATCCAGCAATCTCATTGTTACTGATTTTTGATCCAGCAATCTTACTTGGTCAGAACACTGCATCCAGCAATCTGGTTGGTCAGGAAGCTGTATCCAGCAATCTGATTGGTCTGGATTCTGGATCCAGCAATCTGATTGGTCGAGCCTGGGTATCCAGCAATGTGTTTGTCATTATTCTGTATCCAGCAATCTGATTGGTCATGATTCTGTATCCAGCAATCTGATTGGTCAGGATTCCGTATCCAGCAATCTGATTGGTCTGGATTCTGAATCCAGCTATCCGATTGGTCAGAATACTGTGTCCAGCAATCTGATTGGTCAGGATTCTGTATCCAGTAATCTGATTGGTCTTATTCTGTATCCAGCAAACTGATTGGACGTTTCTTTCCAGTTGTACCGAGCGTCCTGATGAACCATGACGGAGTTGGCCGACCTCTCGTTGCCGCCTGGTGCACCTTTGGTCTGTTGGTGACGGCATGCTACACGTCCAATCTGACGTCACTGCTGGTTGGCGTGTCACCAGAGCCACCGTTTAATTCCCTGCAACAAATGGTGCAGTCAGGGGAGTACCGCTGGGGGATGATTGGAGGGACAGCTCTTCTCAATAGTTTCCGGGTCAGGGGTGCTTTCTGTTGTTCTTACCATACTTACAGTTTGCTATTAGTACTACATAGTGCATTATGATGACTATAACTTACCGTGTGTTCCGAATACTATATATCCTTCTATGTGTTGTTAGTAGAGTATCCTACGGCATTGCTATGTGTTCCTAGTGCAATTTCTAAACATACTGCCATTACTGTCATGCAATATGTTGTTCTATATTTTACATTATCTTCTTTTTTTTTAAAAAATGTGTTGTTATTACTTTCCTACCATAATCATAGTTAGTTTTACATTTCACAATACGTTGCTAATAGAATGTCTTACAATATGTTGCTGGTACTATATCCTACAATTTAGTACTATATCTCACTACATGTTGTTGGTTCTATATCGTACTGTATGCCAGGAAAGATAGATGAACAGTTACGTTTACCACAGCCAACCAGCCCATTCCACTGTGAGGACCAGTCAAGAACCTTGGGAAGTGGTATGATGACGCCTCGAAAGACACAACGAGGGGGGGATGGAAGCAAGCAAATAGCATTAAAAAGCATAAAGATAACAGACCAGTGTGGGCTCCCTGGCAAGTACAAGGTCTGGTGTGAGTGTAGTTCATGCTGATCCCGAAGCTCCTCTGGCCTCTGCTGATGTTGTATCAGCACTAGCACAGTGGAATCAAGAGAGATCAAAACGAACAAGTCCACAAGGAATGGCTTGGTATCCCACCTGTTTCTTACTGACGTTGCACTCTACTATCGCCAGGCAAAGATGACGCCATCCCTGAAATCCATCCTCTGGTGTATTAAGTGGCTAATGCAAGGCTTCTTACTATGCTTGAGGACTCGGAGACAAGGTTGTGAGATAAATCCAACTCAAATTAAAACTGGCAGAAAATAAAAAGTCCAGGATGCGGTGTGTGTCGCGAAGGAAAACCTCAAGTTCAGAGAAATAACTGGGCATACATATACGACGAACAGACGGGTGCTGGAGTTAACAGAAATGAAGCGTTGGTCAAAGACAAATGGAAGGCAGAATTGTAGTACCAGAACAGACCTTTCAGTAGGCAGTCCAGCAATGCCAACAAGGGCAGTGGACTAGGTGGAACACAAGGTACTCCAACGAAGCCTTAGCTGGAATGAAATGTGGCACCTCTCGGAATTAGCTTCATTTTCAGTTCAGTTTGTACCTTCCTGACATGGAATTCACACCTGATGAAATGGGGAAAATCAAATACCTCTGCGTGTCCGCTCTGTAGAACCTGTCCTGAGTCCATGCAAAGCAGCACTAACCCAGTGAAAGTACACATGGAGACACAACCACGTGCTGAAAGAGCGTGCACATGCACTAGCACTGCCAGAGGAAACACTCACGCTATCAGAAGTTCCAGCTACGACATTCTACATGACAGAAGGCTACACATCATGGTCTGGAACAGCTGTGACATCTTGAGCATGGAGTCGAGTTTTACTGGTTGGAGTGGGTGACGAGGCGTGCACAGCAGACTGTATACAACGGTAAAATCATCCACATTTCATCAGACTGTCCACAACAGTAAAGCCATCCACAGTTAATCACTGTCCACAACAGTAAAGCCATCCACAGTTCATCACTGTCCACAACAGTAAAGCCATCCACAGTTCATCACTGTCCACATCAGTAAAGCCATCACACAGTTGATGACATTGTCCACAACAGTAAAGCCATCCACAGTTGATGACATTGTCCACAACAGTAAAGCCATCCACAGTTCATCACTGTCCACAACAGTAAAGCCATCCACAGTTGATGACATTGTCCACAACAGTAAAGTCATCCACAGTTCAACACTGTCCACAACAGTAAAGCCATCCACAGTTCATCACTGTCCACAACAGTAAAGCCATCCACAGTTCATCACTGTCCACAACAGTAAAGCCATCCACAGTTGATGACATTGTCCACAACAGTAAAGCCATCCAAGGTCATCGGGAAGGTTGGTATGAGACCTGATATTGCTCTCCACTCAGGATCATGACAAATCGATTCTGATTGAATTCACTGTGCCAGATAAAAGCAGAATGGAGTAAGCTGGCATCTACAAGACTGAGACGTGTGTCAGTTTGGCAGCACCATGAGAGAATCTGACTTCCGGGCCAGAGTTCTTATCATAGATGTTGCAGCAAGGAGGGTCATAGGTTCATCAGCTTACGATCTCATGAAATAGCTCAGGATTTCTGGTTCAAAGAGACCAGGACCATGAAGACAATGGCAGAGTAGTTGAACAGAGTTCCTGCTGATCTGATGGAGGAGGAACGAAAGTGAAGTTCATAAGGCGTCATCTCTGAAGACCTTCTGCTGTTCAGCAACCCAGACTTTTTCCGAGTTAGTACTGTAGTTTACAGCATGTTGCTTGCACTATATCCCACAATGTGCCGATAGCACCAAATCAAGCAGTATGATTATTGTTAGTGTTGTATCCAACAAGAAGATCTCAGCATTATATCCTACGATATGTTATCAACACTGCATCCTGCAAGTTGTTGTTTAGCACTGTATCTGACATGTTATTTACTACATTCTACAATATCCAGTTAATACTCTGTCTTACAATATCTCAGTCCTGTGTTCAATGGTGTTTCATGAGTACTATGTTACACAGTACATTGTTAGTATTGTTTCTACAGAATGTTATTAGGACTGTATCCTATAATATGTTGTTACAACTGTATCCAACTGTACTGGTGCTGGTATCACAAAATCTTGCTACATGTTGCTGCTGCTTTAGCTTACAAAGCATTGTTAGTAGCCCTACTGTATGATACAGCACATTATTTCTGCATCCCATTGTATGTTTTCTTGCTGTATTGCTATGTTTCCGTGGTTTCATGCAGTAACAGTAAAGTGATAAATCACTCAGTGTGCAACATCTTAGTGTGCATTCAAATAGCGCGCACAAGTTTAATAGAATCGCGCGACAATACTTGCGCACATGTACTCTTGCATGCTGATTGTCACTGTGTGCTTGATGTTAAACAGAAGGGATTTTTTTTCATACTGCACACGAGCCTGTTCTCTCTCTCTCTCTCTCTCTCTCTCTCTCTCTCTCTCTCTCTCTCTCTCTCTCTCTCTCTCTCTCTCTCTCTCTCTCTCTCAGTAGCCTGAGTCTGTGGCATGTCGTGCCAGCAATGATTGTGGCATAATGCTATACTTGCCATTTTAATTTGATCCGTCAGCCTATAGCATCATACTGATGATCCATCATCCTTCCTCATCTCCAACACTATGACAACAGCTCACGACATAAGTCTCCACTCTGACATGAGCAAGTCATTAAGCCATATGTATCAGGTTTGCTAATGCGGTGTCAAATCGTAAAACCCATCGGCCTCCATCCACACGTTGACCCTGCACTCCTTCAACAGAGCAACAGATTCTACATCATGAGACTGAATGGATGTGTCTGAAAGTCCCTTCATCCACTTCAATCCCCCCTCCACAGTTCAGCAACAACTCGATCATGAAGGAGGCCTACCAGGGCGTCATCCACTTCGCCAAGGAAGACCCAGATGTACTCAGCCTGGACGCGGAAGTGCACCGGGCCAAGATGGCGGCGGAGGCCTACGCCTTCATCGAGGAGGAGGACTTGCTGGACCTGTGGGCGGGCGGAGGACTGCTCCCTGAGGGTCATCCGAGGCCGTATCGTCGGCATGGAAACCTACAACGTCTTCACCCCCAAGGGCTCCGTCCTGACAAAGAGGATAGATGCGGTGTGAGTGAAAAGACACTGTGTGAGTGAACAGACACGGTGTGAGTCAATAGACACGGTGTGAATGAATAGACACAGTGTGAGTGAACTATCAGGGAATAGACACAGTGTGAGTGAACTATCAGGGAATAGACACCGTGTGAGTGAAATAGACACTGTGTGAGTGAATAGACACGTTGTGAGTCAATAGACACGGTGTGAGTCAATAGACACGGTGCGAATGAATAGGCATGGTGTGAATGAATAGACACTGTGAGTGAACTATCAGGGAATAGACACAGTGTGAGTGAACTATCAGGGAATTGACACAGTGTGAGTGAATAGACACGGTGCGAATGAATAGGCACGGTGTCAGTGAACTATCAGGAAATAGACACAGTGTGAGTGAATAGACACGGTGTGAGTGAATAGACACAGTGTGAGTGAACTATCAGGGAATAGACACAGTGTGAGTGAATAGACACGGTGCGAATGAAAAGGCACGGTGTGAGAGTGAAGTATCAGGGAATAGACACAGTGTGAGTGAATAAAACACGGTGCGAATGGATAGGCACGGTGTGAGTGAAAAGACACGGTGTGAGTGAACTGTCACAGAATAGACGCGGTGTGAGTGAAAAGACACAGTGTGAATGGTTAGGCACAGTGTAAATGAATAGGCACAGTGTGAATGAATAGGCACAGTGTGAATGAATAAGCACGGCGTGAATGAATAGGCACGGTGTGAGTGAATAGACACAATGTGAGTGAATAGATACAGTGTGGATGAACTGTAAGAGAATAGACACAGTGTGAGTGAACTGACACAGTGTGAAGGAATAGACACGGTGTGGATGAACTCTAAGAGAATAGACACAGTGTGAGTGAACCGTTAGAGAGAGGGAGAGAAAGAGAGAGGGGAGAGAGAGAGAGGGAGGGAGGGAGGGAGAGACAGACAGACAGACAGAGACAGGGACAGAGACAGAGAGACAGACAAACAGACAGACAGACAGACAGACTGAGATAGGGACAGAAACAGAGATACAGGCAGACAGATAGACACGCAGAGAGAGAGAGAGAGAGAGAGAGAGAGAGAGAGAGAGAGAGAGAGAGAGAGAGAGAGAGAGTCACACACACACACACACACACACACACACACACACACACACACACACACACACACACACACAGAGTTCCTTTCCTGCCAAGTCCCCCCAGGCAGAAGCAATAAGGGAAGTCGCTCTGCCTGTGTTGCAGACTGCTGAGGCTGGAGGCAGGGGGCGTGATGAACCAGCTGAAGGCTTTGTGGTGGCTCCTGGACCGCACGTGCGCCTCGTCCGCCTCCTCCCAGAGCGCCATCACGCTGCCTACCATGCAGGGTGCCTTCTACCTGGCTGCTGCAGGCCTGGCGCTGGCTCTGATGGCGCTGGGGGTGGAGAGGGGAGGGGGGCGGGTGTGGGTGTGGATGCGGGAGGCAGGGAGGGTGTGGCTTCCTGCTGTGCTGTGCTGGCGAAGGAGGGGGAGTGAGTGCACTGTCCTGGAGGGTGGGTCACACATACAGACGCACACGTGCGCGTGCGTACACATGCACGCACGCACTCACGCACGCACACACACATACACACACACGCGCACATACACCCACGCACACACACACGCGTGTGTTGAAAATGATACTGGAATACGCATGTATGCTACTTATTTAAAGGGTCAAGACCATATGAAGGCATCCAGATGATCATATTTGTCCAAAGAGCTGTATAAACTGGGACACAAAGTGAAGAGTAATGGTTGGAAAACATGTTTGTATACCCTCACACCATTTCTGACGTCAAAATGAAACGGTGTCACTAAAGGCTACTGCACAGATGCCTTGGGACTGATGTACTGAAGACACTAGGTGTTCCGAACAGTGATTGGTTTAGAGAGATCGGTGTAGTTTCAGTCACTCATTGAAAGATTTCATTGTACAAATCTTTTTGACACCGTACGGTCATTCAATGTTTGGGCAAATACTTGCATATCTAATGAGTGAAAAAAATTCTGTTTTCATTTAATTTGCATATAACTGAACCATTAGCCGTTATTGGAATTAATGAAAATATCTACGTCGACTCAGTCGGTATTTCATTATATCATTAGCTGAATACTATTTCTATCAATATAGAATGGGGAAAATCCCCTAGCCTGCAAGGATTTCTGAATAAGGTTAAAAAATTGATATAGAACCGAAGAGTATACTGCTTGTAAGAATCTGGGATGTGAAATTTTTAACTTAACAAAATGGATCCCATATAAGATGATGGATACGGACACAACAAAAATCATGATCCTGTGCGGATTTTGTATGCCTACCTTTAAGTATTATTGTTGTGATTATACCCTTCTGGCACATTGTACTTCATTGCTCTGTACAAGCCCAGTGGATAATGTTAAGAAGCTTTGTACACCACTTTGTATTGTGATCCACCCACTGCCAGTTTTCACAACGTCCTTGAACTCTTTCTCTCTCTCTCTCTCTCTCTCTCTCTCTCTCTCTCTCTCTCTCTCTCTCTTTCTCTCATGATTTTTTTCTTCCTGTCCTCTTCAGAATTTGACAAACTATTATGATTATCAATGATGTTTGATTTAGTTGCACTCCCTTTCATTTATAGATATGTCTAATTTACGGTTTTTCTTTTATATGAATTGATGTTTAATTTACTCGTAGTTTTTGCCTTTGTGTCCGTATGAGCATGCATTTAAAAAAAAAATTAAAATAAAGAATCTAAAAATAAATCTGTTCACATTTTTTGTCAACGTAGCACACACACACGCACACACACACACACACACACACACACACACACACACACACACACACACACACACACATACACACGTGCGCGCGTACATGCATCCCCCCCCCCCAACCGCGCCACTTTCAGCACACCATTGGGCAGCGCTGCTTTGATCGTGTTGCCTTTGGAGCCATCTGTGCCTGGGATATATTCCAAGGGAATGGATGAGATCTTCGAGTGCATGAATGGAGTCACTCCAACGATAGATGACACTGACGTCACCGGAGGGATCAAAGAAGAGCATGATGGAAACGTTCTGGGCATGATCATGAATTTGCCCAAGTTTGCATCCCAGATTTTAAACCTCACTAAGCCGATGAAGGACCTTCTGAGAGATGTGGATGGTGTCTGGGACCAGAGCAGCTATCAGACCTGCAAAGTACCCAGAAGATTCTCACCAAACAACCGGTCCTCACCTACTTGGACCTCACAAAGGAAGTCACACTGATGGAGGATGCCGGCAAGTTTGGCCTTGGAGCAGTCATTTTCGCGGGAGGTAGAACCTGCAGACTATGCCTCAAAGTCCTTAACCGCAACTGAGCAACATTGTGCTTAAATCGAAAAAGGGCTTTACGCTGTTCTCTTGGAATGTAAAAGATTTCACCAGTACATCTATGGACGACAAGTCAAAGTTCTGTCGGATCACAAACCATTGGAAATCCTGGCAAAGAAACTACTGGCAGCCGCTCCCCAGGACTTCAGAGGATGCTCGTGCAGCCCAAATCACAGGCTGATATTCGGTCACATACCTGGGGTGGGCATAGTGGTGGCGGACACATTGTCAGTGAAGCAGCTGCCTGATTCAGTCGACTGCGAGGTGGACTTCAATGCACAGGTCCATGCTGTCCCTAGGAATCTCTCCTTCAATGACAGGAAAATGGAGCTGTACAGAGGCTTCCAGGTAAGGCGCTGAACTTCACTGTATGAAGTTTCATCTGACTGAGGGATGGCCCTACAGAAAGGAAGAGTCCCTCCCCACTGCAGCGGCTTTTGGGACAGTTGGAAATGAACAGTTCATTATCGATGGTATCATCACGAAGGAAGAAAGAATCTTCATCCCCACAGCCTTGTGACCTGAGCTGTTGCGAAAAGTCCATGAAGGCCATTAGGGCATGGAGAGAACAACAAGTCGTGTCAGACAGAGTCTAATTTGGCCAGGTATGACAACTGATATTGAGAGGATGATAGCAGCATGCCCTGTCTACGCTCTCAAACTTCCCTCTAACCCTTGACAGCCCCTCTACCCCCCCACTCCCCCCCCCCCCCCACCCCCACTCGTCCACAGCCTGGCAGAGGCTGGCCACAGACCTGTTCACGTGGAACGAGAGAAACTTGCCACTGACTGTAGATTACTACAGTTCCAGGTTGACAGCTCACCATGGTGTCATCCACCAACGTCTTCAAAAAGATGTCCACACTCTTGGTCCGTCGTGGCATGTCAGAACTACTGATGAGTGACAATGGTTCCCAATACCCGTCTAACCAATTTGTTATTTAGCTTCATCTTGAGACTTCAAGTACATCTCTCTAGCCCAGCTAACCTCAGTACAGCGCGCGGCCTGGCTGGAAAAAAAAAATGTACAGATTGTCAAAAATATCGTGGACAAGGCAAAACCCAGTGGCACCAACCCACTTCCACCCATTGTGGGATGCTGCACAACGCCTGCAGACAGCCCAGGTATCTCCTGCAGAGCACCTCATGGGACGTCCGCATTATGCCACTCTGGCCTTGACCCACTCCCCTCTCGCCCCCAGACCCTCCTGCCACACTCTGTCACCCTATGACCTCAGCGCCCCCTGACCCTCCTGCCACACTCTGTCACCCTATGACCTCAGCGCCCCCTGACCCTCCTGCCACACACTGTCACCCTATGACCCCAGCGCCCCCTGACCCTCCTGCCACACACTGTCACCCTATGACCCCAGCGCCCCCTGACCCTCCTGCCACACACTGTCACCCTATGACCTCAGCGCCCCCAGACCCCCTCCTGCCACACACTGTCACCCTATAACCCCAGCGCCCCCCCCCACCCCTCCTGCCACACACTGTCACCCTATGACCTCAGCGCCCCCTGACCCTCCTGCCACACACTGTCACCCTATGACCTCAGCGCCCCCTGACCCTCCTGCCACCCTATGACCCCAGCGCCCCCTGACCCTCCTGCCACACACTGTCACCCTATGACCTCAGCGCCCCCTGACCCTCCTGCCACACACTGTCACCCTATAACCTCAGCGCCCCCTGACCCTCCTGCCACACACTGTCACCCTATGACCTCAGCGCCCCCTGACCCTCCTGCCACACACTGTCACCCTATGACCCCAGCGCCCCCTGACCCTCCTGCCACACACTGTCACCCTATGACCCCAGCGCCCCCTGACCCTCCTGCCACACACTGTCACCCTATGACCCCAGCGCCCCCTGACCCTCCTGCCACACACTGTCACCCTATGACCCCAGCGTCCCCTGACCCTCCTGCCACACACTGTCACCCTATGACCTCAGCGCCCCCTCACCCTCCTGCCACACACTGTCACCCCAGTGCCCCCTGACCCTCCTGCCACACACTGTCACCCCATGACCCTAGCGTCCCCTGACCCTCCTGCCACACACTGTCACCCCAGCGTCCCCTGACCCTCCTGCCACACACTGTCACTGTCACCCCAGCGTCCCCTGACCCTCCTGCCACACACTGTCACCCCAGCGTCCCCTGACCCTCCTGCCACACACTGTCACCCCATGACCCTAGCGCCTCCAGAGGAGCCAAGAAAAACACTGCAATCGCTTTGCACACACCCTGACACCTCTCCAGGAGGACCCAGTCGATGTCCACACCAACAAGGGAGAGAACTGGAAACCAACAACAGTCATCAAAAAGAGACTCCCGCAGGTAATACTCTGTGAATGATACGTCAGAAGGATCATCAATGATTCACCACAACAGACGCCTCCTGAATCAGATGCCCAGGTCGACAGGAGCCCTATCTGGACTGAAGGAACCACAGCCCTCACCCTGGACCCCGCAGAGTGGTCAGCAATCATCTGTCTCAATCTCCACCTCTGTCACACAGATCAAGGCAACCAGCGGAGGATAGCCGGATTTGGACGGCCGGTAAGACATCCCAAGACACTGGACCTGTGAACAGCGCATACACTTCCTGCACACAAGTGTATAAATGCACCAGGAATGCATACAACTCGTTAAAAACAAACAGCAAAGACATGGGAGACTCTGGTAAAAGACCCAGTGAGATAATGAGCACACAGTGACTGGTGAAAGGCCAGTGAGATACTGAGCACATAATGACTGGTGGAAAACCAGTGAGATAAATGATAATGCACAATGACTGGTGAAAGGCCCAGTGAGATACTGAGCACATAATGACTGCTGGAAAACCCAGTGAGATAAATGAGCGCACAATGACTGGTAAAAGAGCCAGTGAGATAATGAGAGTACAATGACTGGTAAAAGAGCCAGTGAGATAATGAGAGTACAATGACTGGTAAAAGACTGAGTGAGATAATGGGCACACAATGAGTGGTAAAAGACCCAGTGAGATAATGAGCACACAATGACTGGTAAAAGACCCAGTGAGATAATGAGCGTACAATGACTGGTAAAAGACCCAGTGAGATAATGGGCACACAATGAGTGGTTAAAGACCCAGTGAGATAATGAGCACACAATGACTGGTAAAAGACTGAGTGAGATAATGAGCGTACAATGTCTGGTAAAAGACCCAGTGAGATAATGGGCACACAATGAGTGTTAAAGACCCAGTGAGATAATGAGCACACAATGACTGGTAAAGACCCAGGGAGATAATGAGCACACAGTGACTGGTGAAAGACCCAGTGAGATAATGAGCACACAATGACTGGTAAAAGACCCAGTGAGATAATGAGCACACAGTGACTGGTGAAAGGCCCAGTGAGATAATGAGCACACAATGACTGGTAAAGACCCAGGGAGATAATGAGCACATAATGACTGGTGAAAGACCCAGGGAGATAATGAGCACAATGATAATGACTGGTGAAAGACCCAGGGAGATAATGAGCACATAATGACTGGTGAAAGACCCAGGGAGATAATGAGCACACAGTGACTGGTGAAAGACCCAGTGAGATAATGAGCACTTAATGACTGGTGAAAGACCCAGTGAGATAATGAGCGTACAATGACTGGTGAAAGACCCAGGGAGATAATGAGCACACAGTGACTGGTGAAAGACCCAGTGAGATAATGAGCACTTAATGACTGGTGAAAGACCCAGTGAGATAATGAGCACACAGTGACTGGTGAAAAAGACCAGTGAGATATGAGCACTATGAGCACTTAATGAC
This sequence comes from Conus betulinus, assembly GCA_016801955.1. NCBI lineage: Eukaryota > Metazoa > Mollusca > Gastropoda > Neogastropoda > Conidae > Conus > Conus betulinus. Next base: position 112,938 of record JADBJO010005622.1, on the reverse strand, counting down.
TGGTGAAAGACCCAGTGTGATAATGAGCGTACAATGACTGGTGAAAGACCCAGTGAGATAATGAGCACTTAATGACTGGTGAAAGACCCAGTGAGATAATCAAGTGAGATACAGGACTCCAGGGAAAGCGTCATTTTGTGACAAGAACCAATGGGCCTTTGAGCCAACGCTGCCACCCCAGTACTCAGCTCACCGTTGTCAGTGTTCATGGAAATAGTTGATTACAGCGTGTGTTTTTTTGAGAAAACTCAAGACACTGTCGTCCTACAGACAAACCATACCTTGGTACACTATCACTGCAATGGTAATTTCCTCTTCATGTCTTCCTGCTTACCTTCGCCAAAATAAAACTTGGGAGTTTGCGGGCTCTCTTTCTGTGCGTGTGTGTGTGTGTGTGTGTGTGTGTGTGTGTGTGTGTGTGTGTGTGTGTGTGTGTGAAGGATTCTTTATGTAAACTCTGTGTGTGTGTGTGTGTGTGTGTGTGTGTGTGTGTGTGTGTGTGTGTGAAGGATTCTTAATGGTAAACTCTGTGCGTGTGTGTGTGTGTGTGTGTGTGTGTGTGTGTGTGTGTGTGTGTGTGTGTGTGTGTGTGTGTGTGTGTGTGTGTGTGTGTGTGTGTGTGTTCAGGGACTGTTAATGGTAGTGTGTATATGCGTGTGCGTGTGCTTGTGTGTGTGTGTGTGTGTGTGTGTGTGTGTGTGTGTGTGTGTGTGTGTGTGTGTGTGTGTGTGTGTGTGTGTATTCTGCCCCCATTTGACATAACTTCGGTCAGCAATCTAAGGGTAGGTCACATACATGCGCATGCAAACCTATGATGCACACCTGGCATTATGTTTGTTCTAATATCGCCACTGTCCTATATGCCAACAATTCACCAATGGTGAACCTCTTCAGTGCTGTAAGGAAGACATCAGAAGATGCTGACATACGTAAGATGTCACAGTGATCGTGGAAAGAAAGGTGATTAAATCATAAATGCTTTAGGAAAGTCTTTGTTGCATACAAAATAATCATCTCCTTATTTTTGTGTATCATGTGTGTAATCATAATTATGTGTGTTTTGTGTGTGTGCGCGCATATGCATTGTGTGTGTGCGCACATGCAGTGTGTGTGTGTGTGTGTGTGTGTGTGTGTGTGTGTGTGTGTGTGTGTGTGTGTGTGTGTGTGTGTGTGTGTGTGTGTGAGTGTGTTTTGTGTGCGTGCGTGCCAAGCTCTCTCTGCCAGATGCTCGTGTTGATGTGGCTGTTTAATACTGTAGAAATTACATTCATAAGCATGTGTAAAAGCAATGTGACAGTGCTGGGAGCGTCTCTCTGTGCTTCACTCTGTTCAGTTCATTCTCCTGGCCACATGCCATGTACAGTCTAGCCTGTCACAAGGTTGTGACTTTACACAGTACTGTACTGAATAATGTCTTACTTTTTGAACAGCACTCCGTTCCTTGTTGCTTTAACTTGGACTCTTGTCTTTTTGCATGAACAGATTCCTTTCCTCCTCCTTTGTCAACCAAGAATCTACGTAAATTTATCAAACCAAATTTCTTTCCGTGCTCGTTTGTTAACCAAGATTCTTTGTCATTTTGTTATACAAAATTCTTTTTCTTTGCTTCTCAGTAAACAAGAATTTTAAACCATTTTGTAAATCCACATTCATTTCCCTACGGCATTGTTAACCAGGATTGCTTCGCTTTTCAGTTTTTTAACCCTTTCACCGCCAGACATTCTGTTTTGCATAAATCCCCATCGCCAGCCATTTTTCAGAAAATCTCTTATTTCATACCAGCGAGTGTGAAAAGCAGATGTCTCTGGAACTACGCAACCAATTCTCATGCTGTTTTTTGGGAAATGGAGGAAATAAACTATTTTTTTGTTAAATTATAGAATCTTAGTAATGGTTAGACAACAACAATTTCAAATTTTTTGGTAATTTCAAGTGCCAAAAAAAAAAAAAAAAAAAGCAAAATAAAAAAAAAAATGAATGCTATCTTTAGTGTCACATAAAAAAAAGAAGAAAGCATGCAATCAAACTCTGAACAAAGAAGGAAAAATACTCCACTCACAAAATAAAGACTAGAAAGTATGTAATATCCAACGGAAAAAAAAAAAAAAAAAAAAAAGCAATAAATGAACATACCCCTACAGCACAAAAAGAGCTGGAAGAAGTCCACAGGTTGAAAATCACCTTGTTCACCAGCACTTCTGAAACAACAATCAGAGGAATAATTAGTGATATGACTAATGAGGTTATGCAGAAAAGAAACCACACACACACACACACACACACACACACACAAAACTGCTTACACCCCCCCTGGCACACACATGAAAGAAAGAAAAAGAGAAGGGAACAACACACACACACACACACACACTTTCTTATGCCCCACTTACACACATGAAAGAAAGAAAAAGGGAACACACACACACACACACACAATCTCTTTCACCTCACTGTTCAAAGCAATATTTTCTATGAGAACTGTCAATCACTTGCCTGTGGGTCTCTATAACCTGAAGAGGAATTTTGATAGGTCTATGAGTGGAGCTCACCATCCAAACCGTCTCTGCAACAGACGTCTGACACGCGTCAGTCAGTCTGCCCCCTTCGACATCGATTCATGGCGAGCCAGCTGGGCTTGCAAGTTCATTTATTATCTCGTGGCTGCTACTCACCCCCTTTAAGGCCTCTCTCACTGAGTGATTGGCACACAAAGTTGGCCCAGAGCCAGCAACACTAAGCTTGCTCAAGGGCTCTTGTGTATGTGTGTGCGTGATGCACTGAGCACTGCTTAGCCAGTTGGCACGCCTCCAAGAGTCAGCCACTGTGATAATTCGGTCACCTCCCCCCCCCCCCCCTTTCAAGTGGCCAGACGTTTTCTTCAGAATGACCAGGGAGAGACTGACATACTGAACTCTTCAGAATGACCATGGAGAGACTGACAGACTGATCTCTTCAGAATGAACATGGAGAGACGGACCGACTGAACTCTTCAGAATGACCGTGGAGAGACTGACAGACTGAAATCTTCAGAATGAACATGGAGAGACTGACAGACTGTTATGTTATGGATGCATGCACGACTTTTCCGAATCATATACACACACCCACTCACCCGAACATTGACAGCCAGGCAACTTAACAACACTTTTTTGTTTTATGCTGCCTGAGCCATCAGACAAACATATAATAAGCGCAAGGACATCGAAAGTCGGTACGCCAACCACAAGGCGTACACACAAACTATATGTATATATTAATATTTCAATACGCCAAAGAGGGCGCACAACACAAAATATATCTATAAATAATTCGCTATTATCGCTGCTGGTTCCAACGCCGATGAAGGCGGCGACGACGACGACGGAACGATGAAGATGATGAAGATGACGAGACGACGAAGATGAAGACGACAACGTCTACAGCGTCAAGTCTGACACGGAACTTGCAGAACGTGAGAGCTGTGGCTCAAAGAAAAAAAAACACTAGCACTCACGGCGTCTCTGCCGGCGACAGGGTGACAGTGTCACACAGGAGCTGTGGCTCACACACACACAGAAGCACAGAACGCAGCGACGGCCTCGCCAACAGGTCGCTGGTTCAAAACTTGGGAGCGGCGCTCTGGCTTGGCAGCAGCGGCGTCTCCAGCCCAACTGGCTCAGCAGGTAGTCGGTCCCGGGCGCAGTGGCAGGTAGAGTAGATTGTCGGCACTCAGGCCGACCTCTCCACACCGTCACACAGTGGAGAAGGGGGTAGACACAACTACGAACCCCTGACCCTCACACAGAAGCAGCCAGTCCCCCTCAGTCCAGGGAACACATCTACCTGGGGGAACTGATTATGTACCTTGATTATCATGGCTACTACTCCTTGTAGTCACAACTACATTCATATTCATTAGCCACATCATATTCCACTAGAGCTTGAGACAAACATCAAATACTGCAATATTCCTTTTTCGACACAACATTCCCTTTTTCTGGAATAATACTACACAGGAAAGGATTTCAATATAAACCTTTCAGAGTCTAGTTCTCCAAATTGGGGAAAGATTCCCACTTAGACCCTCTTCAATAAACCATGAATACAATTCATTACACACACTTAATGATTACTTTTCATCAAACTATAAATGTCTTTCGTCATGCCAAGAATGTTCATTTCTTTTCTTGTATAATAACATACCTGGACATTGTCGCTGATTACGATCTGGAGCAGATGGTGGGATTTCCCACTAGAACAGACAAGACCACACTAGACATTATACTGACCTCCCACCCCTCCTTCAAAGTCCGATGCAAACCCTTACCCTCCATTGGCAGCAGTGACCACGACATCGTCCTCTACGACACGACCCTTGCCCCACATCGACCCAGACCACCTCGACGGAAGATCTTCCTGTGGAAGAAAGCCGACGTTGAAGGGATGCGTCAGGATGTGCAGGAGTTTGCCAATACCTACCAGTACCCTGATCCCTCAGCACCAAACATGTTCGAGCAAATGTGGGTGGACATCAAGGAGATGCTTTTCAGGACAGTGGAGAAACGTGTTCCAACCAAGACCTCTGCTGCAAGGCACACCAACCCCTGGATTAACACCTCAATCCGTCAAGCCATTCGACACAAGCAGCGAGCCCATAAAAAGGCACGCAGGACTGGGAAGAAGAGGGACATGGATAGGTACAGGCGACTCCAGGCCCAGACCCGTTATGAGATCAGACAGGCAAGCCGCAAGTATTTGGAAGATGTGATAAGCGAAGACTTCCGTACCAACTCCAAACGTTTCTGGTCCTACGTGAAGAGCAAGAAACAAGAAGCCGAGGGAGTGGCATCTCTAAAGGACAAGCAGGGCTTTCTGAAGAGCAATAGTCAGAATAAGGCAGAGATCCTGGGCAATCAGTTCCAGTCTGTTTTCACACAAGAAAATACTACCAGTATCCCAGACAAAGGACCAAGTCCTTATCCCTGATATGCCCCCAATACAAGTCAGCGAAGCCGGCGTTAAGAAACTCCTTCTAAATCTCCAGGCTGGCAAGCCACGGGACCAGACAACATTCCAGCTTTCGTTCTAAAAACCACAGCTTCAGACTGTCTCCTCTCCTCACTAAACTCTTCCAACTCTCTCTCGACACTGAACAAGTTCCGTCCGATTGGAAACAGGCCAACATTGTCCCGATATATTCAAAAAGGGTGATCGAAGCCTGCCAGCTAACTACAGACCAGTGTCTCTGACTTCTATCATGTGTAAAGTGCTAGAACACATTGTACACAGCACATAAATGGATTTTTTCGACCTCCACCAAGTTCTCACTGACTGTCAACATGGCTTCCGCCAACGACGCTCCTGCGAGACACAGTTGATTGTCACCAATCATGACATTGCTAAGAGACTCTCCCAGGGTGCGCAAGTAGATGTAGTGCTCCTAGACTTCTCCAAGGCCTTCGACAAGGTCCCCCACCAACGCTTGCTGCGGAAACTGCACTACTATGGAGTTCGAAACAACACCCCTGGCTGGATCCAGTCGTTCCTCTTCGGGAAACGCAGCAAGTGGTACTCGAAGGCGTACATTCATCTCCTGCCCCCGTCCTCTCCGGTGTCCCCTCAAGGCACTGTCTTGGGTCCACTTCTTTTCCTAGCATACATAAATGACCTTCCTGATGTAGCCAAGGACTCCAACACCCGGCTGTTCGCAGATGACGCTCTCCTCTATAGGAATGTTTGCAGTGCCAAGGATCAGTCCTTGCTGCAAGCTGATCTTGATCGCCTGGCAGATTGGGAAGACACTTGGCAGATGAAATTCAATGCAGGAAAGTGTAACTCACTCCACATCTCGCCAGGCAGACACCTTTCCTTCCACTCTGCATATACACTTCATGAACAAACCCTGGAAGCAGTATCCTCAGCCAGATACTAGGAGTAACCATGACAAAGGACCTATCCTGGACCAAGCACGTTGAAACGGTGGCAGCCAAAGGGAACAGGGCAGTGGGTTTTCTCCACAGAAACTTAAGAGACTGCACCGCTGAGGTTCGCAAAGCCACCTACATGACCATGGTTCGTCCTACATTAGAATACGCTTCACTGTCTGGGACCCTCACAAAAAACAAGACATTGACCTCCTGGAAAAGGTCCAGAGAAGAGCAGCTCGCTATGCCTGCAACTGCTATTTTGAGCGCACACCAGGCACTGTCACTGATCTTCTCCGGAAACTCCAATGGGACAGCCTTGAAACCAGAAGGCACCATAACAGACTGGGAATGCTGTACCGCATCGAGAATGGGCTGGTAGATATTCCCCCCTCCATGCTCTACCGTCCTTCTCATTCCAGGGCCTGCGGAAGGAATAGTGCTCGCCTCTTCCAGGAGCACTCAAAACACCCAGCTCTGCACAACTCCTTCGTCCCCCGAACAGTGAGGGAGTGGAATAAACTTCCTAGCGAGACCACTACAGCCCCAACAGTAGTGGCATTCTTCAGCCGCCTGCGCTGCAGCTCCAGTGACCTGTAGCCCCCCAAGGCTGGCCACTAGTGGAAATCCACAATAGATTTTGAACATGTATATGTTTTTAATCCTGTTTTACTCAAAAAGCCATCCAGCCGGCCGGCACTCAACTAAACAGCAGAGCCTACAACGCCAATTTGGCCCAGCTCTAGACAAGGAGGAAGAAGAAGAAGAACAAGAATGTTCATTTCAATTCATACAATCACCAGATTTTTAAAAGGAATATATTTTTTTTCCCAAAAGATTCAACTACTTCAATACATGTAAAGGAAAGATTTCCACACATTGTTGTTTACCAACACACAACTATTCAATACTCATATCAAAAGTGAATTAAATACTCATCCACATCAAAATCAAAACCAGTATGTATGAAGTCTCTGTCGCTCACTCTGGGCGCTTTTTATTCATAGCATCAAAACTCTCCCTCTTCTTGCAAACCGCATCACACTTTTTTCATCATGAAGTTCATAACTAAGTCACAGAATAAACGAAACCTTTCTTTTTTCTGAAGACCACTTCCTTTAACACTCACTTCATCTATTCATGTTTTCAGCATTTTGTTTTGTTAACCTATCAAGTCATAGGGCAGCAGAACACAGCAAATATTTTTGTTTTCTAAACCAAACCTTCACAAGTGCGCTGAGAAAGTTTCAGTCGCTCCTAAACGGGAATACGGTTTCGGTTTGCTATCAAAGAAATATTGAATGATAAATACCTGACTGCCACAAAAAAAAAAGCTGGGTCCCTCTTCGGCCTTCTGGAATGCTGCGGAGCCGGAATCACTGCAGAGACTGCCTAACCAGTTCAGCTCACCCGGCTTTAACGATGCGCAGGTGACTAGCAGTCAGATAAACTTTTCAACCGGTTTCCGAAGGACTACCTTCCGGTTAGCACGGTTGCATGAAAATTTGTGACCGGATGGGAAACGGTCCATCACACAGACTGATCTCTTCAGACTGACCGTGGAGAGACTGACAGACTGATCTCTTCAGAATGACCGTGGAGAGACTGACAGACTGAACTCTTCAGAATGAACATGGAGAGACTGACAGACTGATCTCTTCAGAATGACCTTGGAGAGACTGACAGACTGAACTCTTTAGAATGAACATGGAGAGAAGAACAGACTGAACTCTTCAGAAAGAACATGGAGAGACGGACAGACCGAACTCTTCAGAATGACCATGGAGAGACTGACAGACTGAACTCTTCAGAATGACCAGGGAGAGACTGACATACTGAACTCTTAAGAATGACTGTGGAGAGAGACGGACAGACTAATCTCTTCAGAATGAACATGGAGAGACTTGACAGACTGAACTCTTCAGAATGAACATGGAGAGATGGACAGACTGAACTCATCAGAATGAACATGGAGAGACTGACAGACTGAACTCTTCAGAATGAACATGGAGACTGACAGACTGATCTCTTCAGA
>JADBJO010005622.1:12500-102500 GCA_016801955.1 Conus betulinus | reverse complement strand
ACACAGGTATTTCTTCGTTTAAAGCCTCTGTACAAATACACAGCAAGCTGTTTCACCAACTACTTTAGAGAGAGAGAGATAGAGAGAGAGACAGGGTGAGAGAGAAACAGACAGAGACAGAAGTAAACCAAACCAAAACAAAAACAACATGAAAGCCAAAACACATGGAAGACAACCTGCAGTATGGAGGTGGCACTGAAGGCCTCCCTATCCCTGACGGAGCCTCGCATGTTCTGCAGCCTGGGAGCAGAGGCCCCGCTGGGGTCTTTACGGAACAGGGTGTTCATGACTGTGATGTGCAGCTTGACCCGCTCGTACTGCCGCTGCATCAGGTTGAGCGACACGAACCGGTCAACCAGTCTGTCTGCCAGCGTCTGCAATCTGCGGAGACAGAGAGAAATAATGATACCTCTCTGTGTGGTACAGTGGTCAGTAACAGCTGTGGGCGGAAGACACAGAAAATAATGACACCACTCTGTGTGGTGCCATGAATAGCAACACATGTTGTAGTGGGAGGAGGACAAGGTAAATAATGACACGACGATGTGTGGTGCAGTGGTTATTGACACAAGTTGCAGTGGGTGGAGGACACAGAAAATGATGATACCATTTAAGTTGTTAGCAACCCATGTTGCAGTGGGACAAGAACAAAGAAAAAAAAATACCACTCTGTGTGGTACAATGGTTAGCAATGCATGTTGCAGAGGATGAAGGACAAAGAAAACAATGGCACCAGTCTTTGTGGCAGAGTGGTTAGCAAAATGTTGGAGTGGGAGGAGGACAAAGAAAAAAAAAATGACACCACTCCATGTGGAGCAGTGGTCAGCAACACATGTTGCAGTGAGCAGAGGAGAAAGAAAACCTGCTTTGCCCGCAACAGCTCCATCCAATTCAAATGTTTCTATTTCAATTTTTGGGCAGCAGCTCTGTTCTGTACATTCCCAGTTTCCTCACCCCTCCTTGGGTGGAAGGGTCAGTGTGGGGAGTGCTGTCCATGCAGCAGCAATGCAGTTCCTGCAGCACCTGCTTGACAGCCAGCTGTCTGCTCAGCACGGCATCCTCCATGTAGGTCATCCAACATCCGCCACCTCTTCTTCTTTCCAGTAGGCTCCGTGATGACCCAAGGACAGTACATTTGACGGGGAGGTGGGTGGGTGGGTGGGTGGGGGGCGGGGGAGTAGGTGTGGGATGTTCCTTCCCTAACTTCCCCTCAGATGAATTTGTCAGCCAGGCAGGGCAGTACATTTGACGGGGAGGTGGGTGGGGGTGGGTTGGGGGGCGTAGGTGTGGGATGTTCTGTCTTCCCTAACTTCCAGCCAGGGCCCGCACACACTGTGACTGCAGAGTGTTACTGGAGAATGCATAATTGCTTGTAGTTTGAAACCAGTCTCCCATGTATGCACCTTCCTAGATCCCTACCACTTTTGACAAGTCTCAGAGGCAACGAGAGAGCCAAAGAGAGAGAGAGAGAGAGAGAGAGAGCTTGTAGTTTGAAACCAGTCTCCCAGGCACCTTCAGACTACCACCAGCAGACAGATGGCACACAGAGACGACAGATGGACAGAGACGGCATCTTTTAAATGGGGGGTGGATGTGGGGGTGGGGGTGGGGGATGGATGGGTGTTGGGGTGGGTGGGTGATGGGGTGGTGGTGGTGGTGTGAAGTGAAGAGCGCTCAAGCGCTTGGGTAGGGGGAAGGAGAGGGAGACGAGCATTATCCGAGTGAGTGTGCCAGTACACCACACATTAGAACAGTAACAAAAAACTTTGTATCAATTGCCAAAACACTAAAATCAGCAAAAGTATGTCCACTGGTAAGATAACACACAGACTATGCATGTTGTGTAAGACACTGGTTGGGAAAGAAAAGAAGAAGAAAAAAAAAGAGAAAAAAAAAACCTAGTAGTGGAATTTTTTTTTTTCTGCTTTTGGGGTTTTTGGCAGATGAAGAGGACAGTGTGAAGCACCAAAAAAAAAATGAAGAGGTGGATTTTGGCCTTGGGGGGAAAAAAAAAAAAAAAAAAATTAACAAAAAAAAAAGTAAAAAATAAAACCCCACCAGCACCTTAGGTGCTCTATTGATCCGAGAACTGATGCAGAAAAAAAAAAAAAAAAGTCTCGGAGGCATCAAGAAAAGTTGTTATAAACCATTTCCCTCTCAATGTCTTTGGTTTCTCCCGTCTCTCATGCTCACACCTTCCAGAGGCCATACTGACCATGGTACAGAAACAACCTTCTCTGCACCTGCCTCACAGATCAACTGATCTACTTTCAAAGTTTGTTGATTGCTGCAATGTGCGTCTGTCCCTTGGAAAATTTGGAAATATTATCAAAAAATATTACTGGATTCCCTGACAATGTGTAACTGACCTCCTCCTTCTTGTTCTTCCTAAAAGACTGGTTCACTCAAAAATGAGTAGGTCACCAGCATGCATGTTAAAAAGTAAACAAAATGAAATAAAATAAAATAAAGTGCAACTCAGCCTTTTGGCCCCTGGAGCAAAATTTGGCAACAAGGGTCACACATGATATTCAAAAGGTTAAAAACAATGGCCAGATTCAGGTAACCATAAAATATCTGGACAGGTTAAAATAGAAAAATCAGTCAATATGCAGATCTCAAGACTCTCAATTTGATTTTTAAATGAGACTGCATTTGTGGCAATCTTGATGGCATCCGGCAGTGTTCCACAGCCGTACAGAACTAGGATAAAAAGAATGTAGGTGGCTATCAATATTTGATGCAGATATGGCATAAGATTGACCGCTACTCCTGGTGCTACTTTTATTCAATACTAGTTGTTTCATTGGTATATCAACTAGTTTAGCTCTGCCTTTGAAGAAGATATTAAGTTTGATAAAAGCTCTTCTCTCTTCTAAAGGTTTCCATTCTAATTCCCTCATGTTCTTCCTTGTATTCCGCTTTTCTCTAATATGGTTCCCTGTTACAAACCGTGCTGCTCTCTTCTGAATCTTTTTGAGGTTATCAATGTCCTTTCGATGGTAAGGATCCCAGACTGAGCAACCATATTCCAGTACTGGTCTAACCAGTGTTTCGTAGCAGTCGTCTAACCAGTGTTTCGTAGCAGTCGTCTTTAACCTTTTTTGGGCAGTCGTTGATATACTTTGGGATCATCATGAAATGTTTGGGGGAGTAGGCAGCTCTGGCAGCAGACATGTGATTACACATAGCTGGAGGACATAGTCCATGTATGTCAATGACTGAAGCCATATAGACTCAAATAAATCTTACATTATGGGTGCACATACACATACTCTCATCCTACTGAAATGTTAATAAAAAAAAATTCTTACATTCATGCCAGTATGGAAGAGGAATACCTCCCCCCACCCCACACCCACCCATGCCATGAACTACAGGACAGTTGCGAAGCGCCCCCTGGTAGAGTCTCCCATGGAAGGAGTGTGACAGAACATCACCTACTTGTCAGCCTCTGGGCCTGGCGCCACTTTGGCATACAGAACGTCCACAGCACCTGGGTCATCGTTCATGTACTCCAGACCCTTCAGGTCAATGAACAACGGGTCCCCTCTCAGGACTGGCCTGCATCATCATCATCATCATCATCATCATCATCATCACTGTCATGTCATCAGCTTTCATTGCCTTTCACCATCATCATCATCATCACCGTCGGCAGCTTTCGCTGTCACTTCATCATCATCATCATCATCATCATCACTGTCATTGTCATCTGCTTTCATTGCCTTTCACCATCATCATCTTCATCAAACTCACTGTAATCACTGTTATCATTATCAACTTTTGCTGCCATTTTACCACCACCACCATAACCCATCATCGTCATCATCATCATCATCATGACTGTCATAGTTATTAGCTTTCAATGGCATTTCATCATCATTATCATCAGCAGCATCACCGTCATTGTTATCAGCTTTAGCTGCCATTTCACTGTAATCATCATCATCTCTTTTTCATCATCCCTGTCAATGTTGTCACAAGAAACACCACTGCCCTGATCTGTCTACACTGGGCTCTAAACAATGCTGATGCAACATGGAAGAGGGCGATAGAAATTAAAAAACAACACACCACCACAATAACAACTGTAAAATAGCACAAAATCAATGTCATATACAGACAGAGTGCAAAGCCATACATGCAATACACAACACAAACAGAAACACAGACGTGAATTTTGTTCCAAGTATGTCTGTTGTGTAATGTGTATGAAGTAAACATTGTGTGATGTGTATGAATTAAACATTGTGTGATGTGTATGGATTAAACATCACTGTGTTATGGGTGTTTATATCTGCACTGTGGTCTTTTTTTTTTCCAGCAGCTCTGCACTATCTTTGGGGCTGTCTACAATCAGTACTTTTTTTTTTTTGAAGGGGTGGAGGAGCATGGGGGGGGGGGGGGGGGGGTGTCCTCCAACCTCCAATTTTGTCCCACTTTTTTTTTTCTTTCCTTTTTTTCCCTTAAACAGCCAGTGGTTATCCAGCAGTGACGTGATGCAGAAAGGCTTCACTCTAGCAGGTCTTCCTTGCACTACAAGTGACATGATGGGGACAGGCCTCACTGTCAGGTCCTTGCACTACAAGTGGCATGATGCAAACAGACCTGTCAGGTCTTTGCACTACAAGTGGCATGATGCAGGCAGACCTCACTGTCAGGTCCTTGCACTACAAGTGGCATGATGCAGGCAGACCTCACTGTCAGGTCCCTGACACTACAAGTGACATGATGCAGGCAGACCTCACTGTCAGGCTCTGACACTACATGTGACATGATGCAGGCAGACCTCACTGTCAGGCTCTTGCACTACATGTGACATGATGCAGACAGACCTCACTGTCAGGTCCTTGCACTACAAGTGACATGATGCAGACAGACCTCACTGTCAGGTCCTTGCACTACAAGTGACATGATGCAGGCAGACCTCACTGTCAGGCCCTTGCACTACAAGTGACGTGAAGCATGAAGGCCTCAGTCTGTCAGTCCTTGCACTACAAGTGACATGATGCAGGGAGGCCTCACTCTGTCAGGTCCTCCTTGCACTGAAGCAGGGTCTCCTTGGCTCGCTGGATCTCAGCATCACTCAGCAGCACCATAGTGCCCACAGTCAGGTGCAGCTTCTGGGGGGTTCTGGAAGATGCTGGCGTCCACACCTCCATCCTGCCCAGCAAAAAAAAAAAAAGACATGAAAATCTGAAGCGGTGCTTTTCTTGAGTTTTCTCATCTCAATTTTGTTACAGCATGGTGATAAATGAGAGTCAATCCACAGCTTTGGAAATCACATCTTTCTGAGGGACAGCAATCAGTATTATCCCACTGAATGTGGAAGAGAAAGGGACTCCATGAAAGTGACTCACCTGAGATCCCTTCTGTTCACACACACACACACACACACAATCTGTTATAAACCCTATCCCAAACCCTGATGTTCAAATTCTATGCTTGGCTTGTGACCGAGAAAATGGTGTACGACTTTCTCTCAAACAAAAACAGCAGAAGTAGCCACAAAACCAGAAAAAAAAAAAAAAATGGCACAAAAAAAATGGAATCTAAAAAAATGAATAAAAAGGACACTTCATAACCTCAAGAACTGTAACTAAGCAAAGAAATCCTTTCTGTTGCTGACTAACTTTGTTAGTTGTTTTTTATTTTGATTTTTCATACTGGTTCCATTTCTTCAGCAATAGACCATAGCTCTGGCACTGTTGGTCCAGTTGTGGGCAGGATATCTCTTCATTGAACAGACTGTGGCCCTGGCCTTAGTCTGACGGTAGATGGTGTCTTCTGTAACAGATTGTAGCTCTGGTACTTTGATCTGAATGTGGAGAGGCTGTCTTCTGTAACAGATTGTAGCTCTGGTTCTTTGATCTGGATCATTGTTCTAGTTCTTTGAGCTGAACGTGGAGGGGGTCCCTCTACAACACTATCAACACAAACCATGATGTTCTTCTCAGAGCTCTGAATAATTCTGTAGTTACACTCTGATATTCCATTATGAGAATTAATTGTTGTTCCCCCTTTTCAGGACAGCTACAGAACATGATGACTAAGTTTTCACATTTCATAGAGTAATTCTTTGGGTTCATCATCTTCTGGCTCAAATTTGGCCAAACAAACCTCATGTCCAGGCTGACCTGCCATCTTCTGCAATGGTGCTGGCAAGGTGTGGTAAAGCAGTGAGAACTCCGCTGCCAGCAAGTTGCCATGTTCATTGAAAAAGGTACATACACTGTAGCTGTGGCACTGTTGGTGTAACTGTGGACAGGCTGACTTCTTTAACAGACTGTAGCTGTGGCACTGTTGGTGAGATTGAGGACAGGCCGACTTCTTTAACAGACTGTAGCTGTGGCACTGTTGGTGTGATTGAGGACAGGGTGACTTCTTTAACAGACTGTAGCTGTTGCACTGTTGGTGTCATTGTGGACAGGGTGACTTCTTAACAGACTGTAGCTGTGGCACTGTTGGTGAGATTGAGGACAGGGTGACTTCTTTAACAGACTGTAGCTGTGGCACTGTTGGTGTCATTGTGGACAGGGTGACTTCTTTAACAGACTGTAGCTGTGGCACTGTTGGTGAAATTGAGGACATGGTGACTTCTTTAACAGACTAGCTGTGGCACTGTTGGTGTGACTGTGGACAGGGTGACTTCTTTAACAGACTGTAGCTGTGGCAGTGTTGGTGAGATTGTGGACAGGGTGACTTCTTTAACAGACTGTAGCTGTAGTGGACAGGGTGACGTCTTTAACAGACTGTAGCTGTGGCACTGTTGGTGTCACTGTGGACAGGCTGACTTCTTTAACAGACTGTAGCTGTGGCACTGTTGGTGTCATTGTGGACAGGCTGACTTCTTTAACAGACTGTAGCTGTGGCACTGTTGTGTCATTGTGGACAGGGTGACTCTTTAACAGACTGTAGCTGTGGCACTGTTGGGTGTCATTGTGGACAGGGTGACTTCTTTAACAGACTGTAGCTGTGGCACTGTTGGTGTCATCGTGGACAGGCTGACTTCTTTAACAGACTGTAGCTGTGGCACTGTTGGTGTCACTGTGGACAGGCTGACTTCTTTAACAGACTGTAGCTGTGGCACTGTTGGTGTCATTGTGGACAGGGGACTGACTTCTTTAACAGACTGTAGCTGTGGTACTGTTGGTGAGATTGAGGACAGGGTGACTTCTTTAACAGACTGTAGCTGTGGCACTGTTGGTGTCATTGTGGACAGGGTGACTTCTTTAACAGACTGTAGCTGTGGCAGTGTGTGGTGTCATTGTGGACAGGGTGACTTCTTTAACAGACTGTAGCTGTGGCACTGTTGGTGTCATTGTGGACAGGGTGACTTCTTTAACAGACTGTAGCTGTGGCACTGTTGGTGTGTCATTGTGGACAGGGTGACTTCTTTAAACAGACTGTAGCTGTGGCAGTGTTGGTGTCATTGTGGACAGGGTGACTTCTTTAACAGACTGTAGCTGTGGCAGTGTTGGTGAGATTGTGGACAGGGTGACTTCTTTAACAGACTGTAGCTGTAGTGGACAGGGTGACTTCTTTAACAGACTGTAGCTGTGGCACTGTTGGTGTCATTGTGGACAGGCTCACTTCTTTAACAGACTGTAGCTGTGGCACTGTTGGTGTCATTGTGGACAGGCTGACTTCTTTAACAGACTGTAGCTGTGGCACTGTTGGTGTCATTGTGGACAGGCTGACTTCTTTAACAGACTGTAGCTGTGGCACTGTTGGTGTCATTGTGGACAGGCTGACTTCTTTAACAGACTGTAGCTGTGGCACTGTTGGTGTGATGTGGACAGGGTGACTTCTTTAACAGACTGTAGCTGTGGCACTGTTGGTGTCATCGTGGACAGGGTGACTTCTTTAACAGACTGTAGCTGTGGCACTGTTGGTGTCATTGTGGACAGGGTGACTTCTTCTGAAGACTGTTAACAATGTTATGTCAATGTGGATAAAGTCCCATGGCATAATGAATGTTGGACAGTGAACTGTTAGAGATGCACTTTGTCTGGAAGAGGGAATCAAGGACATTGGAATCCATAGCTCTTCCTCTCCTGCATTAATCTTCCCCTAATTCAGTCAGGCACCTGCTTATTGCTCAGTGGATGCAGAGGGTGTTCAACCGTGACAACCTGACCCATGAGTGGTTCAAGCACATTTTGGTCAGTTCCACTGACGCACTCTTCAGCTACGGACCCCCTGAGACTGCAGGTCTGTGTCATTACCCTTGTCTGACCACATTTCATGTTTCAATCGACACTTACATGATGTACACACGCAGCAAATCACACACCTACCCTGGCATCATCTTCCATGACGGCAAACTTGAAATCGTCAAACTTCTCCACGATCTCCTCACTCTGAATGGGGATGGACAAGAAATGAGTGAAGGGCTGTTTCTGGCGAGCCGAGTCTACGAGCACGTCGACACGGGTCTTGGCGGAGACGACGCCCTTCCTGTCGTGACCCTGGATCACTGTGCAGGGAGGTCAGAACAGACAGGACGTGTGAGAGGACAGCGTACTGTGGGGAAATCAGACTCTCTCTGTGGGCCTGTTTGTGCACTGCAACTAAGACACTTTTGGAACACTTATGGCACACCTTGATTCTTTATGACAATTCATGTCAACACATAGGGCACACCTTGATTGTCAACAGCAAAGTCATATCCACACACAGGGTGGTCTGACTATTAACAGCAAAGTCATGTCAATACAAAAAGCACTTCTTGACTGTCAAAAACAAAGTAATATCCACATGTAGGATATTCTGTCAATAGCAAAGTCATACCCACACATAGGGTACTCTGATGGTTAACAGCAAAGTCATGTCAATACATAAAGCACTTCTTGACTGTCAAAAACAAAGTAACATCAACATGTAGGATATTCTGTCAATAACAAGGTCATGTCCACGCATATGGTACTCTGACTGTTAACAGCAAGTCATGTCAATACATAAGGCACCTCTTGACTGTCAATAACAAAGTTATGTCCACACGTAGGATATTCTGTCAATAACAAAGTCATACCCACATAGGGTACTCTGATGGTTAACAGCAAAGTCATACATGTCCATACGTAAGATGTCCATACTGTCAATAATACAAAGTAATGCCCACACATTCTGCATATGTTAGATCAGAACAGGTGCCACTGAACACCACTCAAGTGACTCAGCAGCAGTGCAGTGTCTCCTCCTGTGGGTTGCCTCTCAATGACTTGACATTGACTGCTCCCTGTGGATTGCCAGTGCTGGGGCTGTGGCGAAGCTGACCAGGCTGTGGCTGTGGATGGTGTTGGAATGAGCGGTGTGGGTGCACTGCCTCTGAGGTGGTGTAGAGGTTGGGACAGAAAAAAAAAAACAACAAAAAAAAAAAAAAAAAAAACTGCCCACATATAGGATATTCTGTCAACAAAATCCATGTCCACACACAGGATACTCTGTCAACAACAAAGTCATGTCCACACACAGGATATGTCAACAACAAAGTCATGTCCACACACAGGAACAAAGTCAAAGTCATGTCCACACACAGGATATTCTGTCAACAACAAAGTCATGTCCACACACAGGATATTCTGTCAACAACAATGTCCACACACAGGATATTCACACATAGGATATTCTGTCAACAACAAAGTCATGTCCACACACAGGATATTCTGTCAACAACAAAGTCATGTCCACACACAGGGTATTCTGTCAACAATAAAGTCATGTCCACACATAGGATATTCTGTCAACAACAAAGTCATGTCCACACATAGGGTACTCTGTTAACAACAAAGTCATGTCCACACATAGGGTACTCTGTCAACAACAAAGTCATGTCCCCAACCATGACAGCTTTTTATAGAGAACTCAAATACAACTATCGCACCGAAAAATGTAAGCATAGTTTACAAATGCGCCATTCTGAGTTTGAAAAACAATGGTTACTGTATTCAGTGTTACTTAATGATTAAGTGGTCCTTGATGATACATTTTTTTCTTTACTGGATGCTATAGCATGCCCGTTTTTGTCACAAAGGACTAGAAAAACAACGCAGCCCTGAAAGTATTACCTCTGCTACATGAACAAAAACAAGGGCCCTTAGATGGAAACTATTACTCCATTCAAATCACTTTTATCTAACAGATATTCTCTTTCACTGTTTTATTACTATGGTATGTGCCAAGTAACAGAACATGAATGTTAGCCTTATTAGTATTACAGGACAATTGAAATTATGGGATGTGAGGTGGAGGTGAAAAATGAAAGAGAGGGAGTTTTTTGACGTATCTACAGACATAGAACAATAAATGAGTGTGTGTGTGTGTGTGTGTGTGTGTGTGTGTGTGTGTGTGTGTGTGTGGTTCGGGGGAAGGGGGGTGGGGCTAGCTGAGTAGGAAGGAAACCCTTTTTCCCTATTAAAGTTCTTTTTTTTTTTGTTACTATTTATATTGATTACCATTTCCCACTGAAAATGAATGTTGATATTCTATGTTAGTTTTTTCTTTTCACATGAGTTCAATTGCGCGATGTTAAGGAAGAGAAGGGAAGGGGCGGGGGGAGAGAGAGAGAGAGAGAGAGAGAGAGAAAAAAAAAAAAAAAGAAAACTGAAATTATGATGATTAAATATTGAAAGGTGGTGGATGCATACAGGAGGGGTGGTGCTCTCTAAGGGGTTTTTCTCCCCGTTTTTCTTCCCTCAATCTTAGTCATTTATAATTATGAGTTTGATATATGATTGATATGTTTATGATCTGTTTTCATACAATCATCTGCGCACTGTCCGCTTTCTGCGCTCCTGTCAGCTCTAACTTCATTTGATTAAAATCACCCTTTTTGGGGGAAAAAAACCCCCAAAAAAAACAAAAAAAAAAAAACATAGCACACACTGTAAAGGTCACGGTTCTTTAAAACACGGTCCACAACAACTCAAAGACAAACAAACATAGCACACACACACACACTGTTAAGGTTGCGGTTCTTTGAAACACGGTCCACTACAGACCAGTGAATTTCCCAGAAAATTTGTCTTCTTCAGACATAGAAAACACTAAGACTTAACGATGATGATGATGATGATGATGATGATGATAATGTTAATGATAATGATAATAATAATAATGATAATATAATGATATTGACGATGACAATAGTAATAACAACAAAAAATAATGTTAATAATAATAATGATTATAATAACAACAACAACGATGATGATGATGATAATATTAATAGGAATGATAATAATAATAATGATAATAATAAAGATAATAATAACAAAAAAAAAAAAAAGTCATGTCCACACATAGGGTACTCTGTTAACAACAAAGTCATGTCCACACATAGGGTACTCTGTTAACAACAAAGTCATGTCCACACATAGGGTACTCTGTCAACAACAAAGTCATGTCCACACATAGGGTACTCTGTTAACAACAAAGTCATGTCCACACATAGGGTACTCTGTTAACAAAAAAGTCATGTCCACACATACGTTCTCTGTCAACAACAAAGTCATGTCCACACATAGGGTACTCTGTTAACAACAAAGTCATGTCCACACATAGGGTACTCTGTTAACAACAAAGTCATATCCACACATATGTTCTCTGTCAACAACAAAGTCATGTCCACACATAGGGTACTCTGTTAAACACAAAGTCATGTCCACACATAGGGTACTCTGTTAACAACAAAGTCATGTCCACACATAGGGTACTCTGTTAACAACAAAGTCATGTCCACACATACGTTCTCTGTCAACAACAAAGTCATGTCCACACATAGGGTACTCTGTTAACAACAAAGTCATGTCCACACATAGGGTACTCTGTTAACAACAAGACCACAGGAGGGATGGGAAGGAAGAGGGAAGGTATACCGATTTCTCCCTCCTGGCCAGCTTTGGGAATCCTGATCTGTGTGCGTGTTTCCGTCTCCAGTCGTCTCTTTGTCTCTCCTCTCTTGCCAATGATGTACTTGAAGAAGGTGCTGGGGTAGTTCAGGCGGACACGGAACCCTCCACTAAATTCCTCAATATCCAAGCCAGCATCGCATATTTCATCACTGTAACAGTCTCCTAGCATGTCAAAATCTGAAAGAAAAAAAAAAGAGAGAGGAAAAAGAATGAAGTCTGTGTGTGAATGAGAGAGAGAGAGAGAGAGAGAGAGAGAGAGAGAGAGAGAGAGAGAGAGAGAGAGAGGAGAGTGTGTGTGTGTGTGTGTGCGTGTGTGTGTGTGTATGCATGTGCGTCCACGAGCTTCAAGTAAAAAGTATCTTTACTGAGGGTAGAATAAGTGTGTGCACACGTTGCTCACACGTGGGTGCAGATTCATTTTTCATTGCGAGCATGTGTGTGTGTGTGTGTGTGTGTGTGAGAGTGTGGCACGTACGTGCGTGTGTGCTACATGTATGCATAAATACATACATGTGCATGATTCATGTTTTCAAGTTTCCCCTTGCCACTCCCTATACCCCACCCCACATCTTTAACATGAATGTGTTTGTGCTGACCATGTGGCAGAAATGAACCTTTTGTGGTGACCATAGGCAGAAATGTAACCTATCCGTGGCAGCAACTGCAGCATACAACTGTATGTAGGTTTTGTACATAATTGATATGCTATATATGTGAGGGGAAGGTTTCCCCTTGCCATCTCCCCTATTGATGATATTGATACCATGCACCCCCACAATAATGATTTAACAACAACTCAACAACCTGATGTGGAAGCCTTAACATGAAGTAACCTTTTGTGGTGACCATAGGCAGAAAACGTTAACCTTTTGTGGTGACATAGGGTCCATCATGTGGCAGCATAGGGTAGCTGGTGTACCCTGAGGAGGGATGTGTGACCATGCCTCCTGGCCAGCTTTGGGAATCCTGTAACATCCTCCAGTGACCCCTGGAGGCAGGGGTTCTTCCTGGTCTCCATATCAGCACCTATCTGGGGTCAAAGGTCAGTCATGACAACAGAGTGTGGAGTTTGACCGAATTGATACATACTGAAAAATGCATGTCAGTCAGGTCATGTCCCTCTGGTTGAGAATAAAAACACCCACATCTTTAACATGAATGTAACCTTTTGTGGTGACCATGAAATGTGAGACACAGGCAGAAATGTGAGAGGTCAGGGGGTTGAAGCCTTCCCTGGAAGCCAGGGGGTTCTTCCTGTACCAACGGTTTCCCATCTGCACCAGCTGGGGTCGTAACACCTCCATGACTCACTGCGTTGACCGCTTGACCTGAAATGGACACAGGTCAGTCATCATGATGTTGGTCACCTGATCTGAAATGGACACAGGTCAGTCATGACAATGTTGGTTACCTGATCTGAAATGGACACAGGTCAGTCATCATGATACAGTCTATTACTGGTCACCTGATCTGAAATGGACACAGGTCAGTCATGACAATGTTGGTCACCTGATCTGAAACGGACACAGGTCAGTGATCATGATGTTGGTCACCTGATCTGAAATGGACACAGGTCAGTCATGACAATCTTGGTCACCTGATCTGAAATGGACACAGGTCAGTCATGATCTTGGTCACCTGATCTGAAGTGGGGACAAGTCAGTCAGCAAGACAGTTTACCATAAACACCCCATTAAGTCAGACCATGAAGACACCATGAAGCAATTGTGGACATAGACACCAACTCAAGCTGGTTATAGTAAGAACCTCAGCACAATGTAAGCTTCGGAAACACCCCCTCTGCCATGGCAACTGGCATCCTATCCCACCTTGGAGTTTTCTTTCCTTACTTCTCCATGGACAACACATCCCCTATGTTCAAAGCAAACATACACCAGAGTGGATCTTTAAGGCAAATTATTTATATTTATGTCAGTGGCTCATTTCTTGTGTCAGTTCTTGGATGAAAAATGTGTTGATATCAGGTGTTCACAAGAAAATCAAGTTTCGAACATTACCAAGACATGTGATTTTCTCACCAACTCAATCAGGGAAGTAAATGTCATTCATTTCTACTCACAACGAATTGCAGACTTCAACAGCCATCACTTGTTTGATCAGAATCAAGTTAATGCACTTACAGCTCATCCCTCCCACACGCATCCCTCTCACCGCTCATCTTGTCCTCACCCTTTCTACACGCATATGTGAAGGTGTACTTCTACAACTGAAAATGGAGTGGACATGAACACACACACACACACACACACACACACACACACACACACACACACACACACACACATACACTGTAAAGGGCAAGAAAGGGCAACAAGAAATCTGTGATGCTAAACTGGTTTCTTCCATTCTCACGGACAACATCAGAGTGACACAAAGAACAAACACAGTTAGCATAAACACATGGAGTACTTCAATTCTTTGTCATTGGGCATCTTCTACTAGTTCCAATGACAGTGCCACTGCTAGGAATTTTGCAAACTGGTCCCAACACTGACAACCCTGCACTATTACTTAACAACCAGTATCAGAACTGTTTATAGAGAAATGAAAACCAGTGACACACATAACTTATTTTATTCATGACAAGTATTTTTTTCAGGTAGGTGCCAGAATGATCAACATATGGATCATGGGCGCTTCACAGTAGACAACTCAACAAGACACTGAACCAGGCCCAAGATGACTCAAACATTGTATATTTTCCAAACTTTCAGAGGTTTCAATCATCTGATGAAGAGAAAAATATAGTTTGGGGTAAGTTTTTCCCCAGTGGTAGCAGCCTCTGATCTCAGGCCATGAAAAATTCACTTGCAGTGCTGTCTTCTTAGAGAATGAAGGTAGGTGTCTTCAGGCCAGACTCAGAACCAAAACAGTATGACACAGGCTTAAACTAGTGATGTTATTTAAATAATGATTAAAAACTGTGATAACACACAAACCACTGGATTTGAAATTTGGTTTGACCATGATGTACATGCTACTATTTAAGTTTTGTCATTCTGACATAATATCCCCCCCTTTTTTTTTTTTTTTAAAGCTGCTGGTCCTAAATTCATAAAGCTGGTCTCTGTGACTGGCAGCTCAAATAAATTTCAGGACTGTATTTTCTGCAAACAGTATCCTACTGACAGTTACCAGTTCACTTGATCACTGGTCTATTATTCTTGAATCCTCTGTGCAATTCCCCCTCTTCCCCTGTCCCTATGTTCCATGTGGAAAGGACATCCATTTATATCAAGCATTGTGACAGAGCAGCAGCAAAGTGAACTTCCAGATCCACTTGACTCTGGATAAGTGATTTCTGATAGCCCTACATGTTCAAACTCTCATACTGTTAATTCACACTAAATTGTTATGTAGGTCTAGTGGTGGCCTCATCAGGCTCTTGGTTTAGCAGATCTAACATAAGGTGAAGGCCTACATCGTACACAAGTGCACACAGTGATGGCCTTTTACTACAGAATCCCAAGTGCCCATGGAGTCGATCTGATCTAACAGATAGACATTTGAGGGTCCTTTAAGCTACCAGCTGACGTACGTTACATCAAGACACACTCCCTTGCAGATGTAGCCTACTTCTTTCCCACAGCCTCATGCATGGCATGTGTTTTCCATCACAGAGCCAATTCCGGCTATCGCATGCATTCAGCAAAATTCTCATGCAGAGGAAGATGCTGTTTATTGTACTTACTGGCACATGTGCTCTCTCTCTCTCTCTTTGTCTCTCCCTCGCTTAGTGACAAAGGAAAGTGCGGAAAGAGGCCCTGATCTGGCTGGTATGTAGTCATTCATCAGGTGGGGGAATGTGCATTACTGTGTTTCTTTACTTAAGTTTTTATATTTTCCTTTCCATTATCCTTTATTTGCAGTGAATTCTGTACTCAACGCATTACATACAATATACATGTTTATGATTAATCAACAAAAGTGCCAAAAATAGATGCCGCTGAATGTTCTATTTGAGACTATCGTTCAAATATGATGCTGTTGTTAGCGAAGGGGGCCCACAGACGTCCATCATGATTCTGGTCAAAGTTTGAAACGAGCTGTGAACATTGATGCAGAGGTCAGGAACAGGACTGCCAAAGCCAGCTCCGTGTTCGGGAGACTCCGTGAAAATGTCTGGGAGCGGAGAGTCCTGACTAAGCCTTACCACCAATCTGCAGGTCTACCATGCAGTGGTAATACCCACTCTCCTCTATGCCAGTGAGACCTGGACTGTCTACAGCAGACATGCCAAACAGCTTAACCCTTTCACCGCCACACACCCGACATTCTATTTTGCATAAATCCCCATCGCCAGCCATTTTTCCAAAAAGCTCTTATTTTATACCAGCATATGTGAAACGCAGATATCTGTGGAACTAAACAACCAATTCTCATGCTATTTTTTTTGTAAAATGGAGGAGATAGACTGTACTTTCATTATATCATAAACATGCTAGTGATGGCAAGTCAACAACAATTTCAAATTTTTAGTAATTTCAAGTGCAAAAAAATGCAAAATAAAAAAAAAGGAATGCTATGTTTCTTTCTAAACATAAAAAATGAAGAAAGAATGCCAACAAACTCTCAATAAAGGAGGAAAAAAAAATACTCCACTCGCAACTGAAGACCAGAAAGTATGGTATTTCAAACAGTAAAATGGAAGAAACAGCCACAAAAATACAAGTACTCCAATAGCAGGGAACACACACACACACACACACACACACACACACACATTCTTATGCCTAACTGGTACACATGTAAGAAAGAAAAAGAAAACACAACACACACACACACACACACACACCCTTTCACACTCACAGAGTAAAATTTTTTTTAATGAACACAAAGTCATTCATGTGCCTGTTGGTCTCTGAACCCTTGCCATTCAGCTGATCTATATGATCAGCTGTATACCCACTCAAACACGGTCTGCTGCTGCTCGCCTCTCTCACGTGTCAGTCGGCCACGCCCCCTTCAACCTCAACCAGCAAGAGTCGGCCCACAGCGTGTGTGTGAAGTTCATGCCTAAAGTCTTAGTTCGCCTCCCTCACACAGTTAGTGAACAGTCAGTCAGTGCTGGCTGGCTCAACGCAAAAACACTGGGGCACACGCGGTAGGGTAGTAAGTGGGCGTCTTGTCAGTCTCCCAACCATTTGGCCAAGGTCCAAAGCCTCACGCTGTGATAATTCGGTCAAACCCTCACTATCGTTGTGTTTACTCGTGACTGTCTGGCTCTTCTTCATCTGTATTAGGAACAACTGACTGTATATTCAATATATTCCCAGCACTTGATCTGTGTTAAATATACAGCAAGGTCGAGTATGTAAAGTGCTTGGTGGTGATGTCATAGTGAATGGAAAAACAGTCGGAATAAAGTCGATAAAACACTGAACTGAATAGTGTTCTGACAAAGTAAATGGCTGTGAGCACGGGCCAGACTATCCCCCAACTATGACGCTTATTGCTGGCTTTTTATGTCATGAACTAGGATCGTGAGAGTATCGGAGTTAGGTCACCCTACTTTGTCGCCAAAAGGCGCCTTTGGCGCTCAGCCAAGTCGTCGCCAAAAGGCGCCTTTGGCGGTGAAAGGGTTAACCATTTTCACCTCAGCTGTGTCCGCAGACTCTCCACATCAAGTGGCAGGACAAAGTCCCAGACACTGAGGTCTTGGAAAGGGCCAGCATCCCCAGCATCTACACTCTCCTTCAGAAATCCTGAGCTAGATGGGCTGGACATATTGTCAGAATGTGTCAGATAGTTGACTGACGAAATAACTGCTGTACGGAGAACTGAGTCAGGGCAAGCGCAATGTTGGGGGGGGGGGGGGGGGGGGGGGGGGGAAGAAACATTTCAAGGACTGTCTCAAAATGTTCCTCAAAGGCCTGATCATCAGCTTCAACACCTGGTAGTCGCTTGCCCTGGACTGCCCAGCCTGGCGAAGCAGCATCACAAAGGGTGCATACATCAGAGAAGAGACGTACAGCAGAAGCTGAGAGAAAGCGAGCCGCACGCAAGGCCAGAGCTACCTCCATCTCCACTGTAGCACCCACCCACATGTGTCACACATGTGTGCGTTCCTTTCGGGCCCAGATCCGCCTCACTAGCCACCTGCGGACCCACACTCAGCGATTTTCCATCTGAGATTGAAGTCATGGTCATCTTCGAAATCGAAGGACGAACAACAACAAGGGGCCCACAGACGTCCATCGTGATTCCGGTCAAAGTTTGAAACAAACCCGGTGCCCACTACACATTAGATGACTTGGACAGGGGCAGATCAGGTCACCATTTCGTAAAGATTGTAACCACTGTACGATGTAACACCCTCTTCTTCCCTTTTCTAAACACTGAGGAGCCAGATTATTTTCACACACAATAAAATCGTGTTGAATTCAGTTGCAAAAAGTCTCGAAAATGTTCTGAAACGACATGACGATAACAATTTTGGCAATCGTAGTTTTTTGTGAACTAACATTTGATGCAAAGAAGCTAATGTACTGGGGGAGGGAGATGTCAAAGCAAACATTTCCAACGACTGTTTTGATAACCTTACCAATATGAAAACAAAAAACAAACTAAAAGAAGACTTCTAAACCAAAGTTACTTTTGGTTTCTTCCCTTGCTGCTGTTCAGTGTTTGTTACAAGTTTCCTCCAGAGGAAGTTGTCATAGGTTTACTGTCAACAGGAAATGAGCTGTGCGCATGACACTGGGAAGGAAAAAAGGAAAGACTCAAAGAGCTCCCGATCTTCAGGGAAAACTTGTGTGATTTTGGTTTGTATTTTAGCAAAATCTGTGGTTTTCAGCTCGTTCTTGGGAAAAAGTATGAATAGTATTACTGTTCAGTGCTTAGTGTACCAAGAGTGATATTATGAACTGAAAGTCTGGGAGCACAGTATTCATTTTCTTTCAACAGTGATGGTGTTGTGGTTTCAGGGTTTTGTGTTTGGTTAGGTTCTCGAATGTCATAATCATTGGTTTGGGTGGTGTTGTTGTCGTCGTTGTTGTTCATTGCTTGTGTTCCGGTTTTTGACAAGCAATTATACCAAAGCGCATACACGTACCGTCCTTACAGTGCCACAATTTTGGTCCGTGGAAAGCTTTTAAGTGTATTAAATGTGTAAATTGTTTTTACCCAACAAATCGGGGTTTACACATTCTTGCACATTCACGCACATGCACTCTGCCTAATCGGGTCCGTCCGACACAGGCTAGATGGTCTTGTCAGAATTTTTGCCAAACTTTCTGCAGAAGTAGTTACTATGAACTGAAGGCCATACTAATAGTCTGTCTCACTCTCTCAGGTACATTCAGCAAAGCAATGCTCATGAACCAGCTGGAAGTTGAGAGACCTATCCCTTTTGAACCAAGATGTCATAATGCCAGAATGCGTACTTGCTTTTTTACCAAACTATTTTTAGTGTACATTTTGTTAAGTGAAATGCTTTTATGCCAAAAATCACCTGCATGCACAGCATCCATGCATCACAACACTTCCATGGCTTTATCAGTTTATGAGGAACATTTTTCACTCATGGGGTTGCAGTAAGTAAGGGAGCCCATCACCTTGCCTGAGAGTTCACGTCTTATCAAGTACAGAGAGAGATTCACTGAAGAAAAGTCAGTTTGTCCCATGATCACTGGCCAACCAAACTGGAAGTCAGGCTTGTCTCTTTGCAGGCAGAATACTCTATTTCCCTGTGGCTGAAGTCTTGGGCCCAGGCCTTCTGAGAGAACACCCAGCCTTCCATGTCCACTCCCCAAGCCATCTGACAAAAAGACAGATGTCCTATGAACTGGGGAAGTCCCAAATAGTAGAAGGGGACAGGCTTGACCCCCTTTAGGGAAACCTCGAAGGTGATGACAGAGCATCGCAGGGCTGACCTCTGGGGCATTCTTAGGGGTGAGGCTGTTTCTTACACTCTTAAAATGTCTGACCCCCCACCCCCCACCCTCTTCTGAACCCAAGTCAGTGCATACCTTGTGGAGACTTGCTTAAACAACACTCCCAAGTTTGGGTTTTTCATTAAGCAAGTATTGAGAAGTCCCCTCTGATTTCTTTTGAGGCCTGCTTGTGGATTGCTTGGGTCACATTTTCCAGGATCCTGGTATACCCCATTGGTGATAGATTTGCAACGCTGTAGCATCCGACTCCAGACACCTGTTTGCTATGGTCTCCTTGTTGCTTGGCGACGGCACCATCTGGAATAAGAATTTTTCCCGCACACTCTCAGTCTCATAATCTCAAGCACTTGGTTCACAAGCAGGAGACTTCGGGGATTTCATGTCCACTGGTGCTGGATAGTTCTGCCATATTTCTATTTCTCTGGCAGTACTGCCTTCTACAGTTCCAGTGAATGAGAGTTGGCAGAGAATTCAGCAGAAATGTCTGTAGAACTGGCTGTTCCACATGACAAAAAGCATCCTTGGCCTCCTTTTTGCAGTTTGTGATGACTGCATCACCCACACTTGTTAATGCCTGTTACTGATTTTTTTTTTTTTTTTTTTTTTTTTTTAAAGTGAATTCCAGTAACTTATCCCAGTTCCACAAGGTCTCATCTCAATTGCCATTCCATGCCATTGCTTCCATGCCTGTTTCTGCTCCTGCAACACAACCTCAGCTGAAGATTTAGATGGCAGCTTTTTTCATCAAGGATGCCAAGCACTGAAGCAGATGGTGAATGAATTAATAATAAACTTTAACATATTATATTATAAACCTTTGGCTACCAGTTTGCTTTCACACAGTCAGAAACTTAACACTTCTTGGCCCTTTCTAGGTTCTGTGGCATGTGAATCCGGAAGCCTTCACCTTCCTGTGTTGTCAGCAACAAGGAAATGTGTTCTTGTTTTGGAGTTCTGGCAACCTGGATCTCAGCAGTAAGGCTTGCATGTGTGGGTTTTTTCAGAGTGATTGTATGCCCTCTGACACTGACAGCTTTCCCTAAAACTGAAAGGGTGTCATATCCATCAAGAAGACTGCCCTGTCAGAGGAACAAGGCTGCTGAGCACACTACCTAGTTGCTGGCCTTTTGTCAGACTAGGATTGACTGTCCACTGAAGAACTTCCACAGGATCCTAAAAGCCCTGTCTAAGTGTCTTGGGACCCTCATCAGACTGGTTAGAAATAGAATGCTCAGTTACACTCTGTCCTGTGTATCCATGGCTGATGAATGCCTAATACCTCCACTGTCCTAATGAATGCCCAATACCCCCACTGTCTTGAATGTCCTTGGCTGATGAATGCCCAATACCCCCGCTGCCTTGAATGTCCATGGTTGATGAATGCCCCGTACCCCCACTGTCCTGTTAAAACTTAAATGCCCAATACCCCCACTGTTTGGGGTACCCATGGCTGATAAATGCCCAATACCCACGTGTCCTGGGTATCTCTGGGTGATACTTTTCAGGTTGACTTGAATGGCTTGGCTTCCCAGCTGGAGTGATTCTGTCATCTTGAACTGTTCACCCTGTATGGTCTCTTCCATTTCCAGTTTCATGATCGATTGAGTATTTTTTCCATGTACTCTGTTTTTTCTTTTGCTGCTGTTTAGGGAGAAGAAAGTTTAGGGTGGTCAGAAAATGATACTGGGGACTGTCAGACTGCCATAACCACACAAGTTGGCACAACTATAATATCCTCAACTGTAATATCTTCCTTAATTTACTTGACTGCCATGACCACAACTATAATATCCTCAACTGTAATATAATCTTCCTTAATGTTACTTCCCCCTCTTCCTTCCTCTCTGTCTCCTCTTCGTTGTCCCCTCCTCTACTTCTGCCCCTGCTCAAAGTTGTGATTATGATGTACTTGACTGGTTTTTTGGGTGTTTTTTTTTTTCAGCCAACCATAAACATTTCTCTTGAAAGAAAAAAAAAAGGGTGGGGGTGGGGGGAGGGGGGGGGGGAGCTGTTACTGAAAAATCACTTGCCATCCAATCTACAATATAAGCCTGAAAGTAAAAAGGGAAGTAGATTGAAGACAATCTCCCTGTCACGCAAGTTGGGTTGCTCTGGTCTAGGGTCAGGTTAACCTATGGACAATAAGTGCATTCGCTGTGAAGTGCCTCTTACAGGAACAGAGGAGAGACATTTGTTTTGCAAGTCATGTCCTAAATTTTATGTTTTGTACTTGTACACAAGAGTTTATAAACCAGGTGCCTACTTACTTCGTGTACTTCTACACGCACTAATGAACCAGCTCCCGCACCACATAGGCAAGCAAGACAGAAGTAAAAGATGCACCCATTTATTAACTTAAACTAACAGTTCCTTAACAACTACCACAAAACAATGCAATACTACTTAACGTCTCAACTATCAACTCCTACATTAAACAAACGCATTCACAGAATAAATGTCGTCGACGCACGCACACTCTCTTTCTTTCTCAAGAGTTCCTTCTCCTTTTTTTTTCACTCTCTTTGGAGTCCTTTGTTATCCCCCTCCCTTCCCTCTGGACGAACAGTCTTTCCCAGGCAAGCTTGGGACTTGTTGAGCTTCCAGTTCAGTTACAGGCACAGCACAAGTTCTTGTTCACCGTTTCCTTGTCCGAAACAGGAGTAACTAAAAAGAATAAGGGCAGGTAGCTTTCTGTAGGGCTAGGTCCTTAGCACACCACGTAGTGAGGAGTCCCTCCCAGGATATCTCCCCTCTACTCGCAAGTCCAGATCTACGGCACACGTGTAGACAGAACCCCAGCTGCGATCCACGTCAGATCCCCCGAATGCCGAGAGGAGGGGGTAGTGGCGGATGCAGCGTTAGTTGTAGGTGGTTGCAGTGTTGGTTGCAGTGTTGGTGGTTGCAGGGGTTGGTTATGGGGGTCGGTTGCAAGTCTGTAGATATTACACTATCGTAAATACTAATATCATGCTTCCTCTCTAACTTGGTCGCACATTCCTTCTCGTACCAAGCATAACCTTTCTCAAAGCTACCAGCTCACATTGTCTCGCTCACTCCCCATATTCCATAATCATTCACTCCCATTTCCCCAATTCGTACACTATCACACACAACACCCATTTCCTCACCAATCCTTCTCACAATCTCAGATCACTTTCTTCCCTTTCCTGATAATAATAATAATCTATTCCCTAATCTAAATTACAGCACCAGAATCTCACCCACACTCAGACTCAAAAGCACCAGATACTACTTGCAACAGAGCAGCTTTGTCTTTATGATGTAAAACTTCAGTCCACTCACCAAACTATCCTGTGTTCCAGGTTCACAATGGTGGGCAGACACCACTCATTTCCATTGTCCCGAACATATCAGTCCCCTTTCTGTTTTTTTTTTTTTTTTTTTTTTAACCATACATAGTCCAACCGGGCAATTTCGTAAGATAGGCCTACACAGAGCAATCTCCTTGCCCCCAAGGTACACACAACTCTTCTGTGCCAGATTCCTGTCTAGATTCTGGCACTATGGGATTAGACGATTCTATCCTTAGATCTAGGACTTCACGGAAGACCGCAATTGGGACCCACGAGACCTACCACCTCCTTCCAACCTATGCAAATTTCTAACATAGGACCGGCCACTTGCACTTTTTACTCCTTACATCTGTTCCGCATAGTAGGCTAAAGGGAAAATAAGCTTTGATTTTCTTTCCTTTTAGATTAGAATTTGGGCTCCCTGTTTTTTTTTTTTTTTTTTTTTTTTTTTTTTTCCACTGCCTGTGACACTCCCCGTGATCTGCCTTGTTGATCCAGTGATAAATGATATCTTCTGCCGCACCACTAGACTACACTTCTGTACAAACAGTGACTGAATCAGGGAATGTGATTGAAAAGCTACCACTTATCCATACATTCAGGCAAATGTTAAACTGAAAAACAAAGGATGAGGATGGGGGGTGAGGAGGGGATGGTGAATGAGTGGAGGGGGAA
Organism: Conus betulinus; assembly: GCA_016801955.1. NCBI lineage: Eukaryota > Metazoa > Mollusca > Gastropoda > Neogastropoda > Conidae > Conus > Conus betulinus. Next base: position 78,677 of record JADBJO010005622.1, on the reverse strand, counting down.
AAAATGGGAATCGATGAAGTGCTAGTCGATGATTTTGATACTTAAGCACATGATTCTAAGAGATCACATGTTGTCAACTTTGCCAGAGAGTTTAGGTGCCCCTTTACCAGCTCAATGCAGAATGAAGACAGTGTTGTGTGTTGAGTTCATGCATTGGGAACTTGCAAGCAAGACGGTCAAAGTGAAAAAGGGTCACAAAAGCTGTAGAAATTAGTCTTTGTTTAACTGAAAAGTGGACAGAACACCATTGGATTTGCGCATGCACATGCACGCTGAATTAAAAGAATAAATGAAGTATTAAAAAAAAAAAAAAAGGAAAAAGTTTGATCCAGCCTCTCACTCAACCTTTTTGGGTTTTGGCCATGTTACTATAACTAGTATAAGCACAAGTGTCTTCATCTTCTTTTTATTTGTTTCAATATTGGCATAAATTATACCAGTGATAGTATGTTTTCAATCAGTTGCACAGTTATTGTAAGTTATCAGTTTTTGGACCAAGGAAAAAAACACATTTTCCAGAAATGCAACCAATAAAAATGGGGGATGGGGGTGGGGGATGGGGTGGGGGGATAATTTGTCTTTTTAGTTGTTTTTCTTTTCTTTTCTTTTTGGTTATTGTTGTTTTTTTAAAGTGGAGAGAAAAGCAAGCTATGAGTATTTGAAAACGATTTCCATTTTTTTAAAGCCATGTCTTTTAGAATAGATCACTCGTGACAAAATACGACTATTGTAAATAGTGTAAACCAGTTGCACTGCACCACCAACCGTCGTACTTGCACACAGCATTATTATCAGTGAGACTGAGATCCACCCACAGTATTTCATAGATCATTACTCCACCCCACAGTTCAAAGCCACTGGAATAAATCGATCCAAATCAAAGCTTTTATCATTATGATGAAGTGGGCCTTTCTACTTATTCAATTGTTTTGCTAGTAGATTGTGAAGGTGATTTGTTTTGTTTTTTGGGGGTGTTTTTTTTTGGTAATGCATATAAACTTGAGGTATGCCTGCACTATGTGTGTAACATGTGTGTGTGTGTGTGTGTGTGTGTGTGTGTGTGTGTGTGTGTGTGTGTGTGTGTGTGTGTGAGGAGGATTATAGACTGGCAAGATGAACTAAGGTACCAGTTCTTGGCAGAAAGAATGCACATCCAGGACCTTTGATTGGACCTTTCCTCCACACCCCCCCCCTCCCACCCTGTCCCTTTGAACATGCCCATCCTTCGGCTTCTGCTAGGATCAGTTTGAGTCGTTAAGTGTAGGTGTCCACTTTCATAACCGTAGGTTTATTGCCCTGGTTTGTTCCCGCTGTGAAGTCATGGCTGTTCTGTGCTGTCTTTGCTGTCACAATCTTGTTGCAGCCATGAAGGATTGACCATCTGTGCTGTCTTTGCTGTCACAGTATTGTTGCAGCTGTGAAGGATTGACCATCTGTGCTGTCTTTGCTGTCACAGTATTGTTGCAGCCATGAAGAAATGACCATCTGCACTGTCTTTGCTGTCACAGTATTGTTGCAGCTATGAAGGAATGACCATCTGTGCTGTCTTTACTGTTACAGCATTGTGCAGTCGCTGTCCAGAAGTAATGGTCATTTGTTCTGTGCTGTCTGTCTTGTTGCAGCTGTAGTGTTACAGTATTTTGCTGTATTGTTGCAGCTGTGAAGGAATGACCATTCTCTGCTGTGTCTTTGCTGTCACAGTATTGCTGCAGCCATGAAGGATTGACCGTCTGTGCTGTCTTTGCTGTCACAGTATTGTTGCAGCCATGAAGGATTGACCATTCTGTGCTGCCTTTGCTGTCACAGTATTGTTGCAGCCATGAAGGAATGATATTCTGTGCTGTCTTTGCTGTTACAGTATTGTTGCAGCCCTGAACTAGTGAAGGAATGACACATTTTGTGCTGTCTTTGCTGTTACAGTATTGTTGCAGCCCTGAAGGAATGACCTTTCTGTGCTGTCATTGCTGTTACAGTATTGCTGCAGCCACTGAAGGAAATGACCATTGTGTGCTGTCATTGTAGTGCTATTTTTAGTATTGCTCAGCCCTGAAGGAATGACCAATCTGTGCTGTCATTGCTATTACAGTATTGCTGCAGCCCTGAAGGAATGACCATTCTGTGCTGTCATTGCTGTTACAGTATTGCTGCAGCCCTGAAGGAATGACCATTCTGTGCTGTCATTGCTGTTACAGTATTGCTGCAGCCCTGAAGGAATGACCATTCTGTGCTGTCATTGCTATTACAGTATTGCTGCAGCCCTGAACTGAAGGAATGACCATTTTGTGCTGTCATTGCTATTACAGTATTACTGCAGCCCTGAAGGAATGACCATTCTGTGCTGTCATTGCTGTTGCATATTGTGAGGTCAGTCCCCCAGTCATGAAGTTATGACTGTTCTGTTCTTGTTGCTGTTGCAGTAGTGTGCAGTCACTTCCAGAAGTAATGGCTGTTCTGTGCTCTCTTTGTTGTTGCAGTATTGTGCAGTCACTTTCAGCAGAGATGACATCAAGCTGTACCCAGTCACGGGGATTGGTGAAACATGACGGTGAATAGCCAGAGCTGATCAGGACCCAATCTTTGCCACTTCCCCCACCCTGCTTATCTACCACAGAAAGGAACAGGGGGGGAAGTTAAAGGGAACAAGAACTGAAAAAAAAAAAAAAAAAAAAAAAAAAAAGAAAAGCTGTAGAAAAGTTTGAAGCATGGAAAGTTGTGGCAAGGCAGAGTCCGACATGGTGGCTAACAACGAAGTGGACAGCGCCGACCCAGAGGGGCTATCTAAGGGGAATCTGGATGACCTCCCTTCCTCGTCCAGCCGTCAGACCCCAGGTGAGGGGGCCCAGGGGGGGGGGGGGGGGGGGGGGGGGGGGGGGGGGGGGGGGGGGGAGGCACAGAAGGTGGTTGTGGAGGGAAGTGGGGAGTGTGATGGGAAATTAGAGTAAATTGAAGTGAAGTCACATTTAGGGGTACAAGTCCTCTGGAATGGACTGGAAATCCAGATCTTACCAAAAAAAAAAAAAAAGGTGGTTTGCTTCTCTTAACACTAAGTTACTAGACTGCGGGGAATTTTCAGGATCAAGATGATTTTGTTAGGGTATTTTGCAGTTACGGGTGATTTGGACAAAAACAACAATCATTCTGTGTGATTAACTTTCCTTTATAATTAAGATATACTATAGTGTAAATGAAAATAAAAGTGAAATGTACAGCATGAAAAGTAATAGCATTTTTCTGCTTCAGCTTTTGCTCATGCAAGATGTGATTCGCAATTTCAACCACCAGAACCCTCTTTCGTCAAGAAGTTTTCGAAAAGTGACATGTCAAAATGAAGGGTCTGCTGTACTAGCACTATGGAAGAGAGAGAGAGAGTGAGAGTGAGAGAGGAAAAAATAATACCTGACCAAAAAAAGAAAAGAGGTCTGAATGATGTCAGCATCATCATATGACTCAACGAAAATAATCTCCGAAATCTCTTGAAGTAGCTGGTTGAAGGTAGTGGTGGTTATTATTATTATGAATACTTATAAAGCACCAATCTCAGGTAGAGACCAAGCTCTAAGTGCTTTACAACCCACACTCTCGTTTACACAAGGGTCTGCCTGCCAAGGTAGTGGCGACTGAAGAGATTCCTGCTGGTGCTTCATTCAATTGTTTTCCATATCATCCAGTCAACATCATTCACTCAGTTTCCTTACTTCTTTTATTCTTTTCATTTCTAATGCAGGGTGCATGCTATGTGTAACTTGTCATTCAGAACCATACCAAACTGACCTCCTTCTCTGAAAGTTGGTGATGGGATTTTACATGTGTGCAAGATGAAGCGTGCATTTACACACATGGAACCTCGGTGTATGAGACATTCTAAGGACCGTTCGGGAAATGGAGTCGGAACCAGTGTTAACTCTGAGGGGAAAAATCCCCATGTACCAAAACGGCCCAGCGGAGATTTGAACCCGCAATCCCAGGATTACCAAGATTATGAGTCCGGCACTGTACTAGCCAAACTATTCCAGCCCTCATACTAAACATTTCAAAAAGTGGTAATAATGAACTGGTGCACAAACTAGAGATTTAGAGGACTGATGTCACTGATATGTGTTTGTTGAAATGGGAATGGCAGGGCATAGGTAGTAATGATAAACTGGTGTACAAAGCATTGTTCATTGGTCCCTTGGCCAACCATAGTCTGTTTCAGTATTGTTCACTGGTCCCTTGGCCAATGTCTGTTTCAGTATTGTTCCTTGGTTCGTTGGCCATCCATAGTCTGTTTCAGTATTGTTCATTGGTCCCTTGGCCAACCTCTGTTTCGTATTGTTCATTGGTCCCTTGGTCAACCTCTGTCTGTTTCAGTATTGTTCATTGGTCCTATGGCCAACATTTGTCGGTTTCAGTATTGTTTATTGGTCCCTCGGCCAATGCTTGTTTCAGTATTGTTTATAGGTCCTTTGGCAACACTTTCTGTTTCAGTATTGTTCATAGGTCCGTTGGCCAACATTTTTCTGTTTCAGCATTGTTTATAGGTCCCTTGGCCAACATTTGTCGATTTCAGTATTGTTCATTGGTCCCTCGGCCAGCGCTTTCTGTTTCAGTAGTCTTCATTGGTCCCTTAACCCTTCACTGCCACAGTATAAATTAGCACATTTGAAAATCTGTATGCCGTGGTACAATTTAGGTTTTTTTTGGGTAGGTTCAGTAAAATGGTTACTGCTCACTTATTTCTTGACAGATCTCTCTGATTTTTTGCATGTTTTGTTGTTATGCATTTGTCTACAATGTCCTGTCAAAATGACTTGATTATGTTGATAATTAGTATATCAGAAATTGACATAATTATAAAAAAAATTTACAAAAAAATAACAGTTTTTGAGTATACACAAACTCACTGCGCCAAATAGAATGAGTCAAAACACTGAAAAAAGTGGTCTTGCTATTTATTCAACATCAGCACTAACACATGACAGTCATATAAATCCCAAGGAATCTTGTTCTTGATGATAATCTGCTCATAATTGGGGGTACTATTTTTTAGGTAAAAAAAAAGGGGCATAATCATGCTTTTCACGGTATGTTCACTAATATGCACATTACTCATCCATTTATTGAGTTATTTGTTAGATTTTTTGTGGATTACTTCCTATACCCTTGTCTACAATTTCACATCATTCTAACTTTATTTTGGGGGTAATAATGATGGTTCACACTAATAACATATGATAAAACAGTTTTTGTTTTTGTTTTCAATTTGAGAGTTTTACAACAATTCACCACATAAAAAGCCCATTAAACACAGCAAAAATACCTTTTGGTGTTTGCTCAACAACATTACAAACACCTGGGATTCATATTGTTGTCAATAGGTGTCCCTCTGTGTAACAATCTGTATGTTACTGGGGGTACCCCAATTCTACTAGAAAGGGGCATAATTTTACTATTTGGGTTAGGTTCAGTACCTCAATCCCTGCTTATTTTTTTTGACATATGACTTAGATTTTATGGCTTCTCTTTCCTTATACCCCAAGCTATGATGCTGTGTAACAAAAATGTAGTATTGTTGGTCATTAGGGGATGGACAGGGATATAATGAATGGTGGTTTCAGTGAACTCAAACTCGTGACACATTCAACCAGCAGCTCCCTTTATTGCTTAAGTTGACTGATGAAGGCTGGTTGTGGCCCAGCCAAAATATTTCAGTAAGTGTGAACTTATTAGACTCTGAGTATAGATAATCTTTTCTACTTAGTTTTTGTTTTTTCAGTTTGAGAGTTTTACAACAATTCACCACATAAAAACCCACAAAACACACAGCAGAAAATACCTTTTGGTGTTTGCTCAACAACATTACAGACACCTTGGATTCATATTGTTGTCAGTAAATGTCCCTCTGTGTAACGATCTGTATGTTACTGGGGGTACCCCCAATTCTATTAGAAAGGGGCATAATTTTACTATTTGGGGTAGGTTCAATACTGCAATGACTGCTTATCTATTGTTTGACATATGACTTAGATTTTATGGCTTCTCTTTCCTTTTACCCCAAGCTATGGCACTGTGTATTATGGAATATAGTACCAATGGTGGTTTTACAAAAAAAGAACAGGTTTCTGCACACATACACATGTTACAACACATAAAACCTGTAAAAACACTGATACAAAGTTCTTTTAGTGTTTACTCAGCATCACTGTAACTAGTGTAAGTATACAGTGTGGTCCAAATTGTTATGCTATAATACTTATTGGTAAATGTGCAAAATGACAACCATGGGGAAAAGCCTGAAGAAAATAATGAACAATTGTCACACCACACAATAAGCAGACCCACAATTGGGCACACAGACACACACACACACACACACACACACACACACACACACACACACACAGAATGTGCACAAATGCACACTAACAGTATCACACACACATGAATGTAAAAATGCCACAGTGGTGCGGGGAAAAAAAAAATGCTGTGGATAAGTGCTTCTGTGCTTTACAAAATGAACAAACTTGTATCGAAAACTTGCATACAGAAATAAACAATGCTTAGGCACACATGTGCACACACACGTGCGCATACACACACACACACACACACACACACACACACACACACACACACACACACACACACAGTCCCATCTATCCATACAGTCATTATTCGCCATAACTATGTGATTTGATAGGAAGTATGTCAAAGAAGAGAAATAAAGAAAATGAATAGTGGAGGAAATGAAGAATCAAGTAGTAACGAACAAAAATGAAAAAGAAAAAAAAAAAAAGAAAAAAGAAAAAGAAAAAAAAATAGAGCTACTTGCCTGAATCCAGTTTCTGGTCATGAGGAACCCAAAGACTGGAGCTCTGTGCAGCCTAAAATTGGCACAGTTGACTTTAGATTGGTATTCCCAGTGAAAACACCACCAAGGCTGGGACTGACCACGCCCCATGCCGTGCCCCCAGGCTGTTCCCCATGGGACCCTCGCCTTCGTCCTGAGCCCTTACCATGTCCACTACCCTCTCCGGTCATGAAAGGAGGGCATGCAGTGCTCGTTGATGGCACAGGTTCAGCTAATTCCGCTTCGTCGCCCTCGCTCGCGGCGTTGTATTCACTGCTGTCATGTGCAACTAACAATGAAGCCACGTCATCACCAGCAAGTATCTCTGATAAAAGTGAATTGTGCTGATCCCCATCCATCTCCTCCTCATCGCTAGTATCAGGATCCAGTCCTCAAAGGTCTCCTTCATCACTATCATTTGAAATGATCTAAAACATCAAGCGCAGTGTAACGCTTGAAAACGGGAGGCGTCGATGAAGTGCTAGGTTGAGCTGCCATCTTTAATATGCTTATCAGCTGTAACCTCTCAACTCGCAATTTGCATAACATGTGGTCAGCTGGCTGCTCGTGTGAAGGGAAAGGGGCTGTTCCTTGACACCAGTAGAAGAGGTGAGAAAGTCTTAGACGGTTGTCTCCCAAGTAGATTTTTCTGCTTTCTGTGATGAAGTTATGACGAGCGTTACTTTCTGGATGAGCATTACTCGTCCCAGGCAGGGAAACAGGTTTAACCAACCTCTGTTTCAGTATTGTTCATTGGTCCGGCCAGCCTGTCTGCCCAGCCTGTCTGTTTCAGAACTGTTCATTGGTCTTTTGGCCAACCGAACCCCCAGTCTGTTTCAGTATTGTTCATTGGTCTATTAATCAATCCCCAGTGTGTTCCAGTATTGTTCGTCGGTCCCTTAACCAACCTCTGTCTGTTTCAGTATTGTTCATTGGTCCCTTAACCAAACTCTGTCTGTTTCAGTGTTGTTTATTGGTCCCTTAACCAAAAACTCTGTCTGTTTCAGTATTGTTCATCGGTCCCTTGGCCACCCCAACCTGGCTGTGGAAACCAGATATATACCCAGGGATGTTAAAGGTAGGTCATATGTTTTCCCCTGCACATTTTGGTTTATGACAAGTTTAGTTAATACAATAATAAGCAGTTTTGAATCTTTGGTGTCAAAGTTTGGCTGTTATCCTCCTGCTTTAACTTTTCTCTCTGCCCTTTCACAATTGTCTTATTTTTCTCTTGTGTCATTACTGACTTGTGCTGATGCAATGACAACAGTAGGGAGGGAGAGAGCTGCAATGTTGGGTGAAATGGTGAGAGACCTTGCTGATGAACCAGGAATGAAACTGAAACTGTGTTGGGAAGAACTTAGTTTTTACCGTGGATGCCACAAGATCAGGGTCTGTGTCAGCTGTGTGTTGGTTGAGTAAAAAGAAATCCACCCTCCTTCCCCCCCTCCCCCCCCCCCCCCACCCCCTACCCTTTACCCACTTCTGGCTCACTTTTACAAACTTTTGGAAGATGGAACATGACAAACCTCCCACCCTTCTAACCCACAACCCCCAGTATTTACAAAAGTTTGGTAGAGTTGTACACCTTCTTTGTAGATAACATACTCATTTTTGTGGAAAAATACACCATACATAGCAGTTTTAGGGCAAAAAGTCTGGCGCAATCTGGGAAACATCTGTTTGATAACATCTGTTCAATGACATTTGCATCCTGGGCAACACCTGTTTCATGACCTGCACAACCCAGTCATCATCATCTGCCTGTTTAATGACCTCGGCAACACCTGATTCATGACCTGTGTGTGTACCTATCCACAGACCCCATGGCAGTGAACGGCAGCTGTGGCCTGTACAACCTGGGCAACACCTGTTTTCATGAATGCCGGGCTGCAGGCACTGGCCAGCAGCTCCCCACTGCTCAAGTTCTTCTTTGAGGAGTTCCAGTTGACAGAGGGGCTGAAGGGCACGCTGACCGGTGCCTTCTACCAGCTGCTGGTCAGGATGTGGAGTGGCCGCTACAGCCTGGTGCAGCCCCGCCACTTCAAGGACTTGCTGGGCCTCTACCACCCCCAGTTCCAGGACTACCGCCAGGTACAGGGCAGGCAAGGGATGGGATGGGGGGGGGGGGGGGGGGTCCAGGATGGAAGGGTTGGGTGGGTTTGTGAGTGTGTTGTGTGTGAGAGAGACTATGGTGGTGATGGTTGATGTTGCTGTTGCTGCTCTGGGCTTTATATGTTCTTTCTGTTTATCTATATCTATATATAGAGAGATATATATGTAGGTAGGTCCAGCCATTTTTTTAACTTGAAAAAAATATGGAATGTTTTTGTATTTTTCAAAAGACCCCATTAAAAGTGATACACATGCCAAATTTTAAGGCCATAGGTTTAATAGTTTTTGAGATATTGAGCTTTAAAATTGGGTAAAAAATGGCGTTTTTCACGTTTTTGCCAAAGGGCCATGTTTGGACCCTCATATCTTCTGAACTATTCACCTAATATACTCTCAGATTGGCAGAGTTATTATCTGTGATGGATACACTGAGCCTATTTTTTTTTTCCAGAGCTCAATGATTATTCATTTTTTAGCTGTGCCTCTTCAAAAATGACTAAAATGCTGATTTGTCGACGTGTCATTTTGTGGCAAACACAGGGTACCGTTACTTAACAACCCATAACTCTGGAACGACACATGCTACAGACAAAGTAGAGGTATCAAAATAATCAGCATTGAAGAAGGAACCTAAAGGTAAAACATCCATGAGTTCAACCTTCACCTTTATGTACAAATTACATCAAAGTAAACAAAATCACCTACATTCCACATATATCCGTCATTATCACGGGGACAGAATCAAATGCTCAAGAATTTCACCAAGCAAATATGTTCCAAATAACAGGCAAATAATGAAATATATGTCCAAAAGGAACAGTAAATCACAACTGTCTTAAAAACTGCCCTCTTTCCATGTTCCTGTTTTTCCAATCACCATTAAGATAAAACTGGCCATCTCCATTTTGTACCCCAACATTAACAGTACTTTTTAACATATTGTTTGTATCTTCTTTTCAGGGTTCCCTGCTGGGTACAGTCAATGCTCCAAACTCTGTTCTTTGGTAGAATGTTGAAGTCTGAATAAAAGACATATTTACTTGCAACTGAATAAAAGACATATTTACTTGCAACTTCCCCAGTGGAGTCTGACAACGGCCATCTAAACAGGTTTTCTGTTCCTTTTCTGGTCCATGAGGAAATGCAAGCAAGGTCAGGTCTAACAATTTCTAGTACTTGACCAATGTAAAATGCATCATCATAGAAAACTGCTACTGAATGTCCCTGGCCTGAGAAATTGAATGGAAATTCATAGTCTGATTCATCATCAGAAGACTGATGACAAATATTTATTTCTGTTCCAAAAATGCTGAATGATCTGGCTCTTGTGGTTCTCTTCAGTGCTACTGTCAGATTCTTGCAGGTACTGGTCATCTTCTGAAATTTATCACACACACACACACACACACACACACACACACACACACACACACACATACGCATGCATGCAAACACACACACACACACACACACACACACACACACACACACACACACACACACACACACACACACACACACAATTTTGAATAAACTGAACACAGTTAATAACTGGACATTTGTTTTGATCTATCAGTGATGAAAATGGATTGTTTGAATTCAGAGACTGTGAATGAAAGTGCATGATAACTTTGAAGAACATTTTTTTTTTATATATATATACCAAGTTCTATCATTTATGGATATATGATTCAACAGTAATTTTTTTTAAATACACATTGCCACAATTTTCAATAAGACTTTTAAGTGAATGCTACCAGCTACACACACACACACACACACACACACACATACATACACACACACACACACCAGCTAGTCATTTTATTATAATACATGCTTCAAGTTTCCAAATTCTGATTTTCTTACTCCTATCTTTTAGTACATATGCCACACTCATACTGCAGCATCAAGCTAACATTCTCTTTAATTAGTTAATGAGTATTTTTTGTTTACTTTTTAGTTTTTTTTTTTTCCTTTTATCTCATTTATTTATCAATTTATTGATTTTATTAATTCATTGATTCATTTTGGTACAACAGTACTGCAAATTAATCCAAAACAACTGCTACTTTCAATTTTCATTGAGGTCTGAAACCTGAGTTATTGTCCCTGTCGAAGTTACAGCTGCCAAATTTTAATCTTACTTCGTAATTTTCGCTCTAGACAAAAATCATAAACCTTTTTATAAAAAAATCTGAACGAGGTTGGGTAAAAGTTATTCTATGAAATTGTTTTAAAAACTAAAAGGTTGATCACCGATTGCAACCATTAGTACTGATCACGGGAGCTAACAACCACCACTCGACCGAGCACATGTCTGATGAAAAAAAAAAACTTCTATAATAATTTCCAGAGTTAAGAAAAACAAAATTCCTTGAAAATAACAGGGCAAGGGCTTAAACAAATGAATCGTTCGCATACTTACCAAGATCACGCTCAAAATCGTTGAGATCCATCGGTTTAAACTCGCCACTCGACTCGAACATCGTGTCAGCTTCGTACCCCCCCGTTGTCGGAATGCTGAATGCCGATTGGACTACGGGGTTATCTCTTTATCCTGGCCGGAACTTATACACACAGCAGCCTGTGCGTCCTTATATACACGAACGAAAAGAGCATTGATTTTTCTACAAAATGAGTGGTTTTTCAATATGTTTTTGTTCAGAATTAGCGATGTTGATATGCTTTTGAAGTTTATGCTAGTCTTTTGGCACAAAATTTGCGGCACTTAAAGAAAAGGAACTATGACGAACTTTATACCGATCAATTCTGCAGGTTTTTCTGTTTCATATGGTACCAACATCGTCGCTGTGCATATAGTGTGTCAAAGTTCCGAACACTTTTCCGGATGTTGTTGTTTGCGGGTCACGGATAGCCCGCGGCTTGAATCGTTGCACAAGCTCGCCAACGCAGTGTATGGTATGGTTTTGTGTTTAGATCGTTCACAATAAAAGCACACTTCTTTCATACCATAAAAAAACACACAGACTTCATGCTAGAGGTTCATTTTAGATGTGGAGATATTTTTTATTTGACAGTGTTGAGTAGTTGAGGAGTATGAACAAGTTGAAATTGGCAGTTTTCTCCTGTTCTGCTGCCTGTTAGCCATGGCTACTGTTAGGCTGGACCTACCTAATATATGTGTCAAGAGAGATAGAGAAGAAAAGTTCCAAGATCCTGTTGTCCGCTGTGAGAAGTTCTTATCAGAATTGGTGGGATAAATGGGATGTTCACAATCAATATTCCATGACTGGTAGATGGCCTCAGTTCATTTTTCAGGATTGCTGATCCTTCCCTGCTTGCAGCCCTGTCTGTGTGTGGAGACTGACTGTGTGTGCGTAACTCTGTGTGTGTGTGTGTGTGTGTGTGTGTGTGCGAACACGCTGCATAACTATCAGGAGTTCCTGTCAGTGGCTGTGTTTCTCTCTCAGTGTGCTGCATAACTGTCAAGTGTTACTGTTAATCTATTTGTCTCTTCCTCTCTCTCCCTCTCTTTCTCTCTCTGTCTCTCTCTCTCTCTCTCTCTCTCTCTCTCTGAGCAGCACAACTGTCAGGAGTTGTTCTTAATATCTACATTTCTGTCTGTGTGTTGAGCACTACAACTAGGAGATGTTAATGTCTCTGTGGCTCACTAAGTGCTGCACGACTGTGAGGTGTTTTATATCATTTTGATGTCTTTGTTTCTCACTGTGTTTGTGGAGCACTACAGCTACGAGGTGTTAATGTCTGTGTCTCACCATGTGCAGCACGACTGTCAGGAGTTTTTGGCCCTGCTTTTGGACACCTTCCATGAACAGCTCAATCGCAGGTCCCCCCCTTACCTCCCTCAGCACACCCTCTGTCACCCAGCCCCCCGCTGCGCCCACTGACAGCCAGGGTCAGGGTCAGGGTCACCTGAACAATGAGGACCTGGGTGGGGAGCTGGTGGCTTCGGGGAAAGTGGAGCAGAGTGAGTGTCCTGTGACCTCGGCTGACCCAGGTCACCAGCTGCTCTGCCCAGAAACGCTGTCCGCTGAGGAGGACCTTGGGGGGAACCAGCACAGGACCAGCCGATGTGTCACCAAGGTCAAGCCAGGGACACAGCTCGGTGTTGGCCGAGCGGCCAGGGGAGGAGTTCACTGAAGCGCGTCTCCTCCTCGTCAACGGAGGCGGTGATGGCCTCGTTGTTTTCAGAAGACAGCAATCATTCCACGCTGTCAGCTCACAGCACAGACTCTGAGCAAAGCAATGCGTTCAAGAAGCTGAAGATCGAGGCTGACAGCACGACCTGCGGCGGTGTGTCTCTGTTGAGCTCTGTGTCTGAACTGTGCACTCAGGAAAACCCCGCTGACAGACACTGCCAGTGGGGCCTCAGGCGCCACTGCCGCTGTGGCTGGCAAGGAGTCTTCAGCGGCGGACAATAACAATTCGGCTGAAAGTGGGGCAGAGTCCATGGAGATGTCCGTGCCTGCCCACCCCAGTATACCCTCAGCGCAAATGTGTTAGACTAGACATCCCTTCTTCCTCTCAGGGTACCTCATTCTCCATGGAGCAGACGATGAACAAAGTGACCAAGGAACAGGTGGCTGATTCAGACCTCAGTGGTGAGGTGTGGACAAATGGGACAGGGGGAAGCCGGAGACCGGCTCTCTGTCTGCCAGTCTGAAGAAGTTCAACAACACCGATCTTCCAGCGCCAACTAGTGTTCTGTCTGATGGGGTCATGGCATCACCACCAGGGCAGACGTGTCAGAATGACCTTCCGGCCATGACGTCATCACCCCAGGACGCTTCACGGACCAACCCCCTGCACTTCTACTGCAAGGAGACAAAGACGCTGAACACCAACGTCCTTGTGTCCAACTTTGTGCAGGGGGACGTCAGCACTGATTCTGAAAAGTTTGCCAAGGTAGGTGTGGACTGGGGTTGCTTTGCTTCGGGCCTGGATTTGGCTTCCATTGGTTGTTTCAGTTTGGCGCAGAGGGGCTGAGAGAGAGAGGGAAAAAAAAAAAAAAATCAGAGGTATTTCCATGGAATTTCAGTTTGAATGTGTAATGAATAGTTTATAAAATAATATGGAATCTAGATTAGACAGATCTCGGTAACATGGTAACAGTATACATCAACAAACTGGTATCTTGGTTAATGTTTTAATGTAAAAGTGACATCCTTCATAGAATGAGTGTGCCAGTCTGCATGGCTTGCGTCAGCGACAGTGGGAGAAAGACATCTCTTGTTTTTCAAAATTGAAGATGCATCTGAAGAACCAGTTTTCATGTTCTGCCAGCTGTTTGTTGATTTAGTTTGGTAGTGTGTTGTTAAGGTGCAGGTGAATGTTGAGGTGCAGGTGTGTGTGGAGGTATGCGTGAAAAACCAGTGTGTTGAGATGCAGGTGTGTGTGGAGGTGCAGGTGTGTGTGTGGAGGTGTGTGCTGAGGTGCAGGAGTGTATGGAGGTATGTATGAAGGTGCTGGTGTATAGATCTGTATGTGATTGTGAAGGTGCAGGTGTATGTGGAGGTGTATGTTAACCCACCACCTACCACATCGACTGAGATCGTCCGCGAGATTTCCTCTTTCTGAATACCGGATCGACAGACATTGACCGCTGAATACTAGGTCAACGAGTTTCACCATTTGCATATCCCACTATCGCAACAGAAGTGTCTACCGATACGAAAGTTCTGGATGCCATTTTGATTTTTGTTGCACGAGTTTTGATGGAGTAGTTTTGCTGCTGTGAATTTTCAAAGTTTGGCTTTTTTTTTTCTGCAAAGATTTTCAGAGAAAATGGCGGATCAAGTAACTATGCAACTTGTAGAATTTATTTTCTGATGTGATAGTGATGACGAGAGCGTATTTGAGGGCTACTGTCTTGAAGAAGATTTGAAGTGAGATGATTCAGACTTTGAACTTGATCTAGTTATGAATAGTGATCGACTGCTGACAGATTTTGAGGCCGGAATTGATAATGATTCAAGCGATGATAATGACGATGTCAAATTGCCCATTGCTGCTGGGTCCAGCCCCCCAAAAAAGAAATTTGAAAAAACAAAAGTTGCTAGAGATTCTTTACTTGTTGACTGGAGTGGTAGGCTACAAGAAGTGAAGCCCCCCCCAAATTTTCGCTTGTTTTGACAGCCAGAAATCGGGTCAGTCAGTGGGTGTGTCCCATGATGATTTGCCTGTGGGAGCGTCACCTTTAGCCTTTTGGTTTCAGAGGAATCTGGCAGCCTTTTAGCAAGAAACAAATTTATTTGCTGCAAGCAGAAAAGGGTGAACATAAACTCTGGCCTAAAATAAAAAGATTGCCCAGTGCACTTGTTCAAAAGCACAGTTTTGCAGAATTACATCACAA
Organism: Conus betulinus; assembly: GCA_016801955.1. Lineage (NCBI taxonomy): Eukaryota > Metazoa > Mollusca > Gastropoda > Neogastropoda > Conidae > Conus > Conus betulinus. The sequence continues at coordinate 63,396 of JADBJO010005622.1, read as the reverse complement.
TCTTAAGTCCAGTATTCAGTAATCTGTTCTTGTTATTTTTTTCCCCCTCTGTAGTTAGAAGATAAATCTTGTATGTGATGGCTTCAGTTTTACAACATTGTTGAAGTTTGGGATTTTTTTTTTCCTTCACAACAGAAGTTGATTATTTAGTGTGCACACCGTATAGAATGACTGTATTTTATTCCTGAAGGTTTCAGTACTTTGTTTAGACTTGGAAAATCACTACGTGCTCCTAATCCATGACATTTTGATTCTGTGGGTACAGTGAATTCAGGGAAAATTGTTTTAGCACCGATAACACTGATGTAGAGTTACTACAGTTAGTCTGTTCATTTTTTCCCCCCTTGTGTACCAGTTCATTATATGGGAAAAAATGCTGTTTTGGATGGAGTGATGTCTTTGAATTTTTTTTCATTATGTTTATCTATAGACTAGATGAGTTAAAAGCAAATTTTTTATTGAGGTTTCTTTATGGCAAGTATATGTATGGGTCGCGGAGTTACCTCACTTGGCATGGTATTCTCATAGTCATGTAGCACAAAGTCATGCAGTAGGCAGAGGGTTAAGGTGCAGGTGTGTGATGAGGTGCAGGTGTGTGTGGAGGTGCAGGTGTATGCGGAGGTGCAGGTGTGTGATGAGGTGCAGGTGTGTGATGAGGTGTGTGTGGAGGTGCATGTGTGTGATAAGGTGCAGGTGTGCGTTGAAGTGCGTGTGGAGGTGCAGGTGTGTGTTGAAGTGTGTGTGGAGGTGCAAATGTGTATTGAGGTGTGTGATGAGGTGCAGGTGTGTGTGGAGGTGCAGGTGTATATGTGGAGATGCAGGTGTGTGTGGAGGTTTGTGATGAGGTGCAGGTGTGTGTGGAGGTGCAGGTGTTTTTGAGGTGTGTGTGTGGAGGTGCAGGTGTGTGATGAGGGGCAGGTGTGTGTTGTGTGTGTGTGTGAGGGTGCAGGTGTGTGTGGGGGTGCAGGTGCAGGTGTGTGATGAGATGCAGGTGTGTGATGAGGTGCAGGTGTGTGTGGAGGTGCACATGTATGGTGGTGCAGGTGTGTGTGGAGGTGCAGATGTGTGTGGAGGTGGAGGTGTTCTCAGTGTGAAGGTTGCTTTTGGCCTTGCCCAGGTGGACAACCGCAATCAGGTGCCAGTGAGCAAGGAGGTCAACCTACTGCAGGAGGCCCTGCACAGCCTTGAGGAGGACAAGGTGAGGGACATGGGGCATCGCCCATCCTGACACAGTAATGATCAGTGTTATGTGTGACCAGCCATTCCTCTCGCAGCATTGATCCACTCCATCTAACCATGGATCCCTTCCCCTGCGCCTGCCCTTCCATACCCCTTTCATTCACCATCATGAACCAGTGAGACATTGTTCCTCTCACAGCATGTACCACTCCCTCCCCCATGCCCCCCCCCCCCCCCCCCTTTCCCTATGCCTTCCATTCACAAAGTGATGGTAAACATCACCCAGTCCTGACGCAGTGACAGTAAATAGTATGGAGACATCAGCCATTTCTCTCGCAGCATTGTACCACTCCCTCCCCATCCCTCCCTCCCCCCTCTCCACCCTTCCATTTACCTTCCATTCACAAAGTGATGGTGAACATCACAGTCATCAATTTTTTTTTTTGTTTTGTTAGTCACCGACACCTTCCCCTTTCACATGCCTTTTATTCACCATCCTGATACAGGAAAGATGAATGTTACAGAGACACCGTCCATTTCTCTTACAGCATTAAGCCACCCCGTACCCATCAGCCACCCAATCCATGTACTCCCTTTCACCCCAATCACTCACAAAGTGACATTGGGCATCCTCGCATCCGAACACAGTGGAAGATGAACTTTACAGAGACATCGGCCATTGCTGTCGCAGAAATTATGTAAGCCCTTGGCCACGGTACACAGAGGAGGATAGGAAGACATAGAAAGTATGTGCATCAGCTGTAAGCCTCTGTACAAACCTTAGGCCATTGTACACACTACACAGAGAAGGACAGGAGGACATAGTCTATATGAAGTATGTAAACTGTAGGCCACTGTAGTACTAATACACAGAGGAGAGGAGGAGGGTGCATGTGAACTGTAGGCCACTGTAGTACACAGAGGACAGGAGGAGATATGATGTAAAGCGCTTAGAGCTTGGTCTGTGACCGAGGATAGGCGCTATATCAATACCCAGTATTGTAATAATAATAATAATATATAATAATAATATATATAATAATAATAATAATAATAATAATAATAATGTATGCAAGCTAGTGCGCAGAGGACAGGACGGCAGGGAAAGAATGGACATAACCATAGGCTACTGTGCACACAGAAAGACGGGAGGACATAGAAATGTTACTCTTCAACCTCATGGCCATTGTACACAGAGAAAGACAGGAGGACATAGACATGTTACTCTTCAACCTCATGGCCATTGTACACAGAGAAAGACAGGAGGACATAGAAATGTTACTCTTCAACTTCATGGCCATTGTACACAGAGAAAGACAGGAGGACATAGAAATGTTACTCTTCAACTTCATGGCCATTGTACACAGAGAAAGACAGGAGGACATAGACATAAAACATTACTCTTCAACCTCATGGCCATTGTACACAGAGAAAGACAGGAGGACATAGAAATGTTACTCTTCAACTTCATGGCCATTGTACACAGAGAAAGACAGGAGGACATAGACATGGTACTCTTCAACCTCATGGCCATTGTACACAGAGAAAGACAGGAGGACATAGACATAAAAACATTACTCTTCAACTCATGGCCATTGTACACAGAGAAAGACAGGGGGACATAGAAATGTTACTCTTCAACTTCATGGCCATTGTACACAGAGAAAGACAGGAGGACATAGACATGTTACTCTCTTCAACCTCATGGCCATTGTACACAGAGAAAGACAGGAGAACATAGATATGTTACTCTTCAACCTCATGGCCATTGTACACAGAGAAAGACAGGACACAGAAGTTCTACTCTTCAACCTCATGGCCATTGTACACAGAGAAAGACTAAGAGCAGGGAAAGGACAGGGTGGGGGGTGGGTTTGTAGAAATGCAGGGAGTTGATTTGGTGCTCTAGAGACAATTTTGGTTGTGTTTTGTTATGCACACTTGGATCAATGGCTAAACATTGACAAGAATGATTAAAAAAGCAACACTGACAATGAAACAAAAAAAAAAAAAAAAAAAAAAAGAAAAAAACAGCACCAGCTGAATGGTCTAGACAGAAACTAGGCTAGCACTCTGCATCATACACATTCAGGTTACAGCTAAAGTCACTCTGAAAAAAATAAAACCCAGCCAGAACCCCCTCGAGTCTCTCTGTGTGTAAAGTGTGTTGTGCGGGTCTCTGCTCCCCACCAGGTGGAGAAAGCGTTGATCGGCAAAACTCTGGGCAGCGGCAACAGCAGCCACCTTACGACGACGCCAGAGGGGCGTGAAGAGAAGAGCGAGGGTCAGTCGAGCAACCTGCGGACGGTGAAGAGTCGGCAGGGGGGAGGAGGACTGCTGTGCAAGGCGCACACCACAGACCCTCACCTGCTGAACAACAGCTATGAGTACGAGGAGGACGTCCTGGTGGGCTACAGTGACTTGGTGGATGCCGCCCTGCAGAAGACAGGTGAGGCGCTCTCTGTGTTCTGGCTGACTGCCTTGCATGGCACTGAGTGGGCAGACAGTGTGGAGAAAAATTTAGACTGGTCTGATGGTGATTTCATAACCAGAGTCAGTGGGTAATTTGTCAACAGGATGACTTCTTTCAACAGTGTGTTTGGTAGGATTTATCTTGTGGCTGACTGGATTATCACAGTGAGTTTGGATAGAGTCTGTCAACAGGTTAGCTTGATTACCAAAGGGTGTTTGCGTTAACCCTTTTCAGTATTCACTTACCTGAGCTTAGTTACGCCGAAAACCATCGGCAAGATAAGTAACTCCGTGATTTGAACATGATTACCTGATTAAAAAATTAATTTAAAAGAGAGGAAAGGAAATAATGAAATGAAAATAATTAAAAAAATCCTATGAATATATATGTTGCTATATCATAAGTTTGAAGAATGTCACAGGAGCCATTTACTTGGGGAAAAAAAAATCTTCTTCAGAACTTTCTTCCGAATCATTGTTCGTCATACCTGGAACCTCATCCCAGTCGAAATCTAGGTCACTCTAAGCTTCGTTACCCAGCACTTTCACTAAGTCTTATGCCGTAAATCCTACAAATCACAGTATCTCCATCACTAAATCTCATTTTAGAACGGCAGAAATCAAGGTTGCCATGGTGAAAAAAAGCATTCCGACCACAAAAGTTTAAAAATCCATAACTTGAGAACTCTAGCACATATCAACTCAAGGTTTTTGCAAACAAAAGTAAATGGCTACAGGAAGAAGGAAGTCACGTTCTCGCGAGACTTCCTTTTGTACGAGAAACATGGCAGCGCCCATTGTTGCCACGTGTTTTACCAGGCGCTGGCAGGCGCTCAGCCTTTTGGCTGTGTGATTTCCGGTTGGGCACTAGCGGGTATGCGCTTGTCAAGAGAGTTAAAGCTTATCTACAGGTGCAGAACATCTGGTCTGAATAACAAAGAAATGATTGAATGCATGAAAGAATGCCAAATACGTTAACTGAAAAAGCTCAAACCGAGGCTTCAGTTGGGTATGAATATATGTGTAGCATCAGCCAAAATTCATTCCTTTTGAAGGAAGACATTAACACACTGCAAATGTGTTTAACATGGTCACTTACTGAAACTGCAGAACAGAACATCTTGCAAATGAACACACTTGATATATAAAGAAAAAAGATTTTTTGCAGTTCCTCATTACCTTGTACGAACTTTCCTCTTTTTTCTTTCTTTTTGTCTTTTTTTTTTTTTTTTTTTTGCTGTCCCAACCTGTGCGTCACCTCCGAAGCAGTGCACCCATGCCGCCTATTTCAACACCCCATCCACAGCCACAGCCCGGCCCAGCCCCACTGCAGCCCTGGCACTGGCAATCCACAGGGAGCAGTCAATGTCAAGTCGTCAGGAGGCAACCCACCAGAGGAGACACTGCACTGCTGCTGAGTCACTTTGGTGGTGTTCAGTGGCATCTGTTCTGATCTAACATACGCAGGACACCACCTACTAAACCCCATACTGACAACAATAATTGCTTTGTCGCGGAGCTTGCGTGAGTGAGCTCTCCCTCCAGAGGGCGCCACCACGTCTGTCCCAGCGACAGCCTCCATGGACTCGCCGATGCCGATGACCCTGGACAGCCTCCATGGACTCACCAATACCAGTGACCTTGACGGAACCAAACCAAGGCCACAGACGTGGAGAGACATCGAAATTGAGGTCACCATGAGAGCATGGCATGAAGGCCACAGAATTTGAGACATTTTTTTTTAATGCTGATCGATGAGAATGAGGATGATTAAGATGATGCTATGGATTTCCATTTCAGTCTGAGACTACATGACAGGGCTGTACTCTACGCTTCCTTTCATAATTAATTTATCCCGGCGTCAATGAGGCCCAAGAGATACAGGCACCTGCAGTGTTTGGTCAGGAAATTTGAGCAACACTCTCAGAAACGCATCCATTAAGTGGATGAAACTTGACTGTGTGGTCCCAGTCTTCCCAACTGAGTCAGCAGCAAACTCAACTCTGGGTTGGAGCCGGTCAGGGCAGAAAAACCCACATGACTCTGATGAGATTTGAACCCACAATCTCCCAGCCGGAGTCCGCACGCTAACCACTTCGCCACGGCGACTGGTCTTTTTCTTTCTTTCTTTTTTTTTCCAAATAATCGGTCTGAAAAACCTGAGTATGTGGCGTGTAAGATATAGTGTAAACAATCTATTAAAATTATAAAACAGTATGTGCACCAAACTGTGTGTGTGTGTGTGTGTGTGTGTGTGTGTGTGTGTACAGATTCCCGAGGAATGGCCTGCATGAAGCCGTCCCTGGACTGTGGTGTGGGGGGGGAGAAGATGGAAGTGGAGGGTGGTGTGTCTGTGGACAAGGTCAGCTCAGAGGTGGAGAAGAACGTCCAGATGCAGGCCCTGGCCAAGCTGAAGAACACTCTGACCAAGGTCAGTCCATCTCCCTCCCACATCTGCCACTCCGTGGGGGGCAGGGAGGGGTCTTCTGGAAGAAACCAGAAATGCACAACCCAAAGTGCTCTTTGATTGTGCGCAAACTTACAGGTGAAAATCTTCCTCATGGGCAAGATTCTGTTGGAGCATTTGCTGGTGCCTTGAGATATATATATATATATATATATATATATATATATATATATATATATATATATATATATATATATATATATGGGTAAAAGCAATATTCTGTTTGATGTACATCTTTCTGTACAATTTGTTTGGCATAGTATGATAGAGAATGAATGAGTTATCCAGTAAAAGAAACAGTTTTTGGCTGTGCTCACATTCAATTAATGTGGGGATGGCGGAGAGGGGTACTTGGGGAGGAAGGCCCACTATGGTGATTACTTTTGTCAGTGTGTTAAAGGAGTTGAACTCTCCTACTGCCATCGGTGGCTAGAACCACCGACAATCTCTGCTATACACGGGAACGTGGGCGGGCACAGCCGCCAAAGACTGGCCATTCCGTTCTCTCCCTTCTTTTCGTTAACCCCTTCACTGCCACAGTATAATAGCACATTTGAATAACTGTGTTCCAAGGTAAAATTTTGCTTTGTGGGATAGGTTCAGTAAAATGGTTACTGCTCACTTATTTCTTGACAAATCTTTCAGATTTTTGGCAGGTTTTGTTGTTATGCATTGATCTATAATGTCCAGTCAAAATGACATGATTATGTTGATAACTAGTGTAGCAGAAATTGTCATAATTATACAAATTTTACCAAAAATAACAGTTTCCTAGTATACGCAAACACGTTGTGCCAAATGAAGAGTCAAAACACTGAAAAAGTGGTGTGACTAATTATTCAACATACTAACACATGACAGTCATATAAATCCCAAGGAATGTTGTTCTTGATGATAATCTGTTCATAATTGGGGGTACTATTTTTTAGGTAAAAAGGGGCATAATCATGCTTTTTACGGTATGTTCACGAACATGTACATTACTCATCCATTTGTTGAGTCATTTGTTAGATGTTGTGCAAAATACTTCCTTATACCCTTGTCTACAATTTCACATCATTCTAATTTTATTTTTTGTAAATGAGGATGGTTCACACTTGTAACATGTGATAAAACAGTGTTTGTTTTGTTTTTCAGTTTGATAGATTAAGAAGAAGTCAGCACAAAACAGCACGCTAAACAGAGCAAAAATACCTTTTGGTGTTTGCTCAACAATATTACAGACACCTGGGATTCATATTGTTGTCATTAAATGTCCCTCTGTGTAACAACCTGTATGTTACTGAGGGTACCCCAATTCTACTAGAAAGGGGCATAATTTTACTATTTGGGGTAGGTTCAATAGCTCAATCTCTGCTTATGTATTTCATGACATATGACTTAGATTTTATGGCTTCTTTTCTTTTACCCCAAGCTATGATGCTGTATAATATAATCTAGTTTTGTTGGCCAGTAGGGGATGGACATGGATGTAACAAATAGTGGTTTTTTAAGAAAGAAAAGAACAATTTCTGAACACATACACATGTTACAACACATAAAACCTGTAAAACACTGACAAAAACTGCTGTTAGTGTTACTCAGCATCACTGTAAGTATACAGTGTGGTCCAAATTGTTATAGTATGATAGTTATTGGTAAATGTTCAAAATGACAACCATGGGAAAAAAAAAGTCTGAAGAAAAAATAAACACATTGTCTGTTGAAAAGAAAACAGAAAAAAAAAACACACATTGCATGCATGCATTTGTTATCACACAAAGCACTGTAGGAACTGTGTTAGTTTTTGAACAAATACTTACATTACTGCCACACTGTTCTATATAGGAATCCATCACTTGCTGTACAGAGTCTTGGACATATCCTCAGGTTGTCTGCATTCCCTGCTTCATAATTTTAGGGGACGGTGCTCTTTTTTTTTTTTTATGTCTGTCCAAATCATGGTTCAAAGAAACACACACTGAGATTCCTTCTATACTCCATGTGGTCTTCTTTCACTGATGACACTCGGTTTGGTCACAGCATTGACAAAATCATGAACACATCACCAGCATGTCATCACCAGCATGTATCTTCGATAAAAGTGGATGTTGCTGATTCCCATCTGTCTCCTCCTCATTGCTAGTATCAGGATCCGATCCTCAAAGGTCTTCTTCATCACTATCTTGATACTGTACAGTGTCATCTAAAACATCAGGGCAGTGTAACGCTTGAAAACGGGATGCGTCGACAAAGTGCTAGGTTGAGCTGCCATCTTGAATATGCTTATCAGCTGATACCTCTCGACTCGCAATTTGCATATCATATGGTCGGTTGGCCAGTCGTGTGAAAGGAAAGGGGCCGTACCTTGACATCAGTAGAAGTGGCAACATTTTAGGGGGTCGTCTCCCATGTAGATTTTTCTGCTTTGCGTGAAGTTACTGCAAGGCGTACTTGTATACAGGTGTAGCGATTTTGGGTTTTCACTACGAACGGCACTCGTAGCAGGCAAGGAATGGGTTAATACATGCATGCGCAGTCGATTCCGGATGGACTGGCTTTACAAATGGCGTATTGTTTTTGTTTGAACTGGAGAAAAAGTCTTTTTTTTTTTAGCAATTTTTGCAGTGGAACCGAACAAAGACTTCTGACAAGAGCTCCTACAAGACAGAGACAGCGACAACGAAACCTTTCAGGGTTTTACTGCTGAAGAAATTAGTGAAGTGAACTTCAACGCATTAAAAAAGATCGTGAAGTGGCAGAACTTTGAAGCTAATGTTGATTACAGGGATCTTTTGATTTTGATCAGTAGACGAGAGATTTTGAAGTAGACAACATTAGAAAACTCATATCCAATTTATTTTCATTTCAGACTTTTATAAATTCATTTCTGCACATAAACACAAAATTTCATGCAAATTCATGCATAACTCTTTTTTTTTAAATAAATGCTTTAATGAAAGCTAGTAAAAATTTTCACAAATGTTAAAGAATTACTTGGTTTCCAAGAGGAAGTAAGCAGCTGAAAACCTTGGTAGCAGGAGACTTAAAAACTAACTTTCTGCCAAGCCGTAGAGTCACTGTTCAAACAATGACAGCGAGTATGTGAATAGTGAGTGCAGTGAGTGTGTATCAAGTAAAAGCAACCAAAGATTTATCTAACAATAAACTGGTAGAGTGTGGGGCATGTTTGCACATTATGTCAGTCTTTGTTCCTTGTGTGTGAGGTGTGCTGTTGAATCAGTCAATGCGATTTGTTTAAAGAAGCATGATGCTGTTGGCCTGGACACATCTTCACCAAGAGGTTGTGGACACTTCATCCATGATACATACAGCAAACAGACTGACACATCATCAGCCACAGAGTGTAGACACTCCCTAAACCCCATGATATATACAGCACACAAATTGACTCATCACCAGCCACAGAGTGTAGACACTCCCTGTACAGATGGTACATACAGCACACAGACTGACACATCATCAGCCACAGAGTGTAGACACTCCCAATACTCGTGGTACATAAAGCACGCAGACTGACACATCATCAGCCACAGTGTGTAGACACTCCCTGTACCCATGGTACATACAGCACACAGACTGACACATCACCAGCCACAGAGTGTAGACACTCCCTGTACCCATGGTACATACAGCATACAGACTGACACATCATCAGCCACAGAGTATAGACACTCCCTATACCCATGATACATACAGACTGACACATCATCAGCCACAGAGTGTAGACACTCCCTGTACCCATGGTACATACAGCACAGACTGACACATCATCATCAGCCACAGTGTGTAGACACTCCCAATACCCATGGTACATACAGACTGACACATCATCAGCCACAGAGTGTAGACACTCCCATATATCCATGGTACATACAGCTCACAGACTGACACATCATCAGCCACAGAGTGTAGACACTCCCAATACCCATGATACATACAGTACACAGACTAACACACCATCAGCCACAGAGTATAGACACTCCCTATACCCATGATATATACAGACTGACACATCATCAGCCACAGTGTGTAGACACTCCCAATACCCATGATACATACAGTACACAGACTAACACACCATCAGCCACAGAGTATAGACACTCCCTATACCCATGATACATACAGACTGGACACATCATCAGCCACAGAGTGTAGACACTCCCAATACCCATGATACATACAGTACACAGACTAACACACCATCAGCCACAGAGTATAGACACTCCCTATACCCATGGTACATACAGACTGACACATCATCATCCACAGAGTGTAGACACTCCCAATACCCATGGTACATACAGTACACAGACTGACACATCATCAGCCACAGAGTGTAGACACTCCCTATACCCATGATACATACAGACTGACACATCATCAGTCACAGTGTGTAGACACTCCCAATACCCATGGTACATACAGACTGACACACATCATCAGTCACAGTGTGTAGACACTCCCTATACCCATGGTACATACAGACACAGACTGACACATCATCAGCCACAGAGTGTAGACACTCCCAATACCCATGGTACATACAGCTCACAGACTGACACATCATCAGCCACAGAGTGTAGACACTCCCAATACCCATGGTACATACAGCTCACAGACTGATGATACATACAGACTGACACATCACCAGCCACAGAGTGTAGACACTCCCAATACCCATGGTACATACAGCTCACAGACTGACGCATCATCAGCTGCAGAGTGCAGACACTCCCAAAACCCATGGTCATACAGCACACAGACTGACACATCATCAGCCACAGTGTGTAGACACTCCCTATACCCCATGTATATACAGCACATGGACTGACACATCATCAGCCACAGGGTGTAGACACTCCCTATACCCTATGATACATACAGCACACAGACTGACACATCATCAGCCACAGAGTGTAGACACTCCCTGTACCCATGGTACATACAGCACATGAACTGACTGTGACGTGACGCTTGACAAAACCATCCAATCAGTCCCACTAAAACACCAAACCCAAGAATAGATTTCAAGTCTGCGCCCACTCTCCCCTCTCAACACCCCCCCCCCCCCCCCCCCCCCCCCCTTTTCTCCCTCTTAGAACAATGTGAGTCGCATGGCTTCGACTATCTGCTACAAGAAAAAATTGTGTCATGGTAAACGCGTGACGCCTTTCGTACTTATCGGCCTACCCCCCCCCCCCCCCCCCCCCCCCCCCCCCCCCCCCCCCCCCACCCCCTCTCAACTCTCATTCTGCACGCCGGGCGATACTACGCAGCAGGGATGTGCGATGTAACAATAGCCCGTCTCACACACCCCTCCCCCCTTCTACCCTGTGACACTGACACATCATCAGCCACAGAGTGTAGACACTCTCTATACCCTATGGTACATACACTGATGATACAGTACACAGACTGACACATCATCAGCCACAGAGTGTAGACACTCCCTATACCCTATGGTACATACAGTACACAGACTGACACATCATCAGCCACAGAGTGTAGGCACTCCATATACCCCATGGTACATACAGCACAAGGACTGACACAGGAACTGATAGGACCTTCAAAAATTGTAGTGCATGCAGTGGTAGAGATTTAGCAGATATAAAGGGCATTACAGCTCATGTTTATGTGCATACCTGTAATGCATATTTATGCAGCGTGTGAACACTTAACAGATGGTCAATGTCATTTGAACTTTGTTCATATGACACTCAGCAATAAGACTATGAGTATTTTGAATCATATTGATACGGAATTTGAACATCAGACGATCAGTATTTTGATTTATGTTGATGTGGGTACTGAACAATTGGACTTTCATATTTTCTTTCTTTGTGTTGTGACACTGACATTTGGGTGATGAATGTCAAGACATATGGAAGTGTGTTGACACAGACATGGACTATGACCATACGTCACGTTTCAGCTGAACATAGTGGTCATGTGCCAAACTAATAAGCAGGACATTGTATGCAAAGAGGAGCACTGGTCTGACAGTGAGGAGGTTGGTGTTTCATTGTGCAGAGCAACATCCGGGAAGACATCTCAGACAAGGCGTCCACCTCAGAGAGCACGGAGACAGAGGACGGGGACATGGAGGTGGAAGCGGAGGAGAGCTCAGCCTCTGAGGACGAAGGGGAGGAGGAGGAGGAGCCCCCTTCCAGGGGCAGTGTGGTGGGAGACAACTCCAACTCCAACCTGACCAACCCTGCCTGCTGCTTCACTGCCGCCGATGTGACAGCGGCCAATGCTGCATGGGAGAGCTACAAGGCCTGCAACAACAGCGTGGTGGTGGACACCTTCCAGGGGCAGTTTAAGAGCACTGTGAGTACCATGGCACATCCACCCTGGGTCAAAACAGACAGAGTACCATGACATATCCACCCTGGGTCAGGACAGACAGAGTACCATGATACATCCACCCTGGATCATGGCAGATAGACCGAGTACCATGACACATCCACCCTGGGTCATGGCAGATAGAGTACCATGGTGCATCCACCCTGGGTCATGGCTGATAGAGTACCATGACACATCCACCCTGGATCAGGACAGACAGAGTACCATGACACATCCACCCTGGGTCATGGCAGATAGAGTAACATGACACATCCACCCTGGGTCATGGCTGATAGAGTAACATGACACATCCACCCTGGGTCAGGACAGAGAGAGTACCATGACACATCCACCCTGGGTCATGGCAGATAGAGTACCATGGCACATCCACCCTGGGTCATGGCAGATAGAGTACCATGACACATCCACCCTGGGTCATGGCAGATAGAGTACCATGACACATCCACCCTGGGTCATGGCAGATAGAGTAACATGACACATCCACCCTGGGTCATGGCAGATAGAGTACCATGGCACATCCACCCTGGGTCATGGCAGATAGAGTACCATGACACATCCACCCTGGGTCATGGCAGATAGAGTAACCATGACACATCCACCCTGGGTCATGGCAGATAGAGTAACATGACACATCCACCCTGGGTCATGGCAGATAGAGTAACATGACACATCCACCCTGGGTCATGGCAGATAGAGTAACATGACACATCCACCCTGGGTCATGGCAGATAGAGTAACATGACACATCCACCCTGGGTCATGGCAGATAGAGTAACATGACACATCCACCCTGGGTCATGGCAGATAGAGTAACATGACACATCCACCCTGGGTCATGGCAGATAGAGTACCATGACACATCCACCCTGGTGAGGGCAGAAATGGAGAGTGCCATGGCACTTGCTCCTGTTCAGGTCACCCATTTAGGGACAGTTGAGAAGTACTGAGTGCCGTAAACTTGTTGCTGGTAGAATCATCCACTTTGGGACCGGACAGAAGAACTAAATGCTTTTTCCAGGTAATTTCGTGCTCTTAGGAACAAGTCAGTAGTATTTTGTGTGCCATGGCTCTTGTTGCTGGTAGATTCATGGACTTAGGGACAGAAAATTTAAGTTTATGAAAGGAAATATATTCTCTGAGTGAGTATGAGTGTTAACTTTGGTCCTTGCTTGATTTCTGTTTAACATATCTCCTCTTTGATTTGCACTTTGCTAAGTTAAAATTAGATTTTAAAGTTTTGAACAGCAAACTTTGTCAAATGAAAATTATTCAGTTTTTAAGTAGTCTCATTTTGTGAGTTCTGTCGGAATAGTTTTTAAGGGGTAATTGCAAAACATAGTCAACAGTTCCACCGTTGACCCAGTTTATCCTTACAGACAGAACAAAGTAATAAATCATCTTTTTTAAAGCACCAGGGTGATAGTTTGGGTTGGGCTCATTTGCATTCATTCCTCACTTTCAGCAGTGCAAGCTTACAGAACTTTACATGCATCCACAGTGCAAACTTACAGAAGTTTACATGTCCATCTGCAGTGCAAGCTTACAGAACCTTACATACATCCGCTATGAAAAGAGTGCATTCAGCTTTTATATTCAACCAAGGTCACACATTTCTAATCATCGAATTCATCAAAATTGATGAATCAGATTTCCATGAAAACTAAAATTCAGATACCTGCTACATCTTGAAATATTGTTATATAGGCCCATACATCTCTTATCTCTTCATTGTAGGACCTGCTGTTTGACTTTATACGGGGGCCTGTGAGCCAGGCATTGAAAACAGGATGTGAGACCATGTGTTCACTCCACCGTCGTGGAATTTGGTCATTCCACGCACAAAGGGGTCAGACACATGGTCTGTTTTACACTCATTAAGTTCAAATTAAACTACATTCATTTTGAAAGAAGCAAAATCTGTTTGTATTGGGTTACATGATTGAAACCTACCATTCTGAGGTATACTTTGATTGAGAAGAAATTGTGAGTTTCAATCTTTTTTTATCCTTCCATGAAGTTGGAGTATGGCTGCCTTCATGACATGATAAAAAAAACGGCCATACACACAGAACTCCATTCCCTTTGTTAGGTAGATGGGTTTAATCCTTGCCTGTCTATACAGGGAGTGTCTGCAGGAGTATCAGTCTGCGTACACAGAAAAAAGAAAAGTCGTTTTTCACAAAGATATCGGCAAAGTCAGAGCATGTAGCTACCTATTCACAGTGAGACCTGGATGACCTTAAAACTGATACGGTGACCCATGCACGTGATGTTTGTTGCAGGTGGTGTGTTCAGAATGTGACCATGTGTCGGTGACCTATGAACCCTTCATGTACCTCTCTCTGCCTATTCCCCATGCCATGGAGCGCCAGATCTGTGAGTTGGACTGTCAGGCAGGATGTGTGGTCAGTGTGATGAGATATTCATAGATAGTTTGCTGTTGTGTGCGAAGCAGTCTTCCAGGCCAGTTGGCAGATTCAGCCAAATTTTCAACTTCTAAACAAACCAAAAACAAGAAATGTATGTATGAAAGGGAATGGCTACAGAAGTAAATATGCAAAATTTCAGTGAAACTATCTGCGTATTTTGGGGAAAATGCACAATCTGTTTTGTTTTAAAAATCCTGTACCTACATGATGAACACATTCTCAAGCTTGAATCATAGTTTCCAACCTGTCAGCAATGCATTTAACACCATTTTTTTTTTCTCTCTCTCTCTCTTCCAATTGCGTACTGTTAGAAATAGTTGACCAATGGCCAATTTTCAATGCTACCGCTTTTAAATTGACCATATATCTAAAACTACACTAACAAAATTGGTATCCACCGATAACATGGCTGAAAATGTCAGTTTTTCATTGATGTGTGTCAATCACTCTGATTGGTTCAGTCTTGGAAAAAAAGCTCTGATCATTTTCACTGAGTGTCCTGTTTTCCAAGACACTGCTGAGTGAGTTAAAAGTTATGGCCATGTGGTGTATCGACAGGCGGTATTGGCATTCATATCCATGTTGCAAAATTACTTGCATACATTCTCACTATAAGTAATGAACACAGAGCAGGTGGGAAGATTGTTTAATTCATGGGAACTTTTCTAAACCTTACACATAGCCCTTGACCTGTGATCATATGATCTGAAAATAGCAGAAATCATTGTTCTTAGCACTGGTTTCCCATCACCACATTGACACCAAGGTCAGCATGGTGACAGGTGTGTATGTGGTAATCCTGTCACCGGCTTCAGCCTGGACAGACGTGGTCATGTTGTTTCCATGTCTGAACAGCCAGACACCATCATCCAGGGTCTCCTTACAGGGCAAACACAAGTTATTGTGGACTTGAACCTGATAGGAATACGTCTGTATGTAAATCGTCACTGTTGTCAGTAGTAGTGGCAGTAGCCAAGGTACATGTTAATTTCTTCCAAAGCCAAGGTGATGAGGTGTGTGCAGGTGTGGTGTACGGAGGCCCTACAAGTCCACGGTGCGTTACATGCTGACATTGCACAAGAATGACAAAGTTCAGCAGCTGCGCAGACACCTGCAGACCATGACGGGCACAGAGAACTGTGACGTCATCATTGCCGAGGTCCTTGACAACCACATCTCCAGGATTCTGGTGGGTACATCGGGGGGGGGGGGGGGGGGGGGGGGGTGGTTCAGGAAAAAGAGGCATGTCCGGCAGAGGGTGCACCAATCAGTTTTCAGCAACATGTAACATTTTTTTTTTTTTTTTTTTTTTTTAATTCTGAAACTAGTCTTAAATGTTAGAATTGAATCATCATCTCTCCTATCATTGAACTAGGTCAGAAGCCTGACTCGGAATAAGAAAATTTCTGAAGAGATAAGTAATAAGTGCTGGGTGCCATCAAGATTGACACAAATGCAGTCTCATTTAAAAATCAAATTGATATGACAGTCTTGAGATCTACATATTGACTGATTTTTCTATTTTAACTTGCCCAGCTATTTTATGGTTACCTGGGCTTGAATCTTAATGTTTGCTTTTAACGTTTTGAATATCGTGTGCGACCCCTTGTTGCCAAATTTTGCTCCAGGGCAACAGGCTGAGTCACACTTTGTTCTATTTTATTTTATTTTTATTTTACTTTTTAACATGCGTGCTGGTGACCTTGATTTTGAGTGAACCAGTCTTTTAGGAAGAGAAGAAGAAGATTGACTGTTCGTCTTTTGCTTTAATTGTTTTGAATGTTATTTGTTCTGCCTGAAAAAGACCCAAGAGGCGGTAACACATGTGTGTTTTGTTTGTTCCTTCACTTGATACCCGATGATTCTGTGTTTGCTCACAGAATGAAAAGTATGAGCAAATAGCTAAACATGTAACATATGTAGTGGTTGGCAGCCATAGACAGTGCATTGCCACATGGAAGACCGGTTCACCAGTGAAGGTAAGGAGAGTGAAAGGATGCCAGTGGAATAGGATCTTCAATAGCAGACACAGGCTTGTCTTCATTCCAAACTTGTCATTTGTGTTTTGTTCTCCATGGGTGTTGTCAGGATGAGAACATCATGCTGCGCTATGTCAACGACACCACCCGCACCATCCATGCCTTCCAGATGCTGCCCCCACCGGAGATGCCCAGGAGCCGGTGGGTGTTGTTGAGGAGGATCAGGTGTCAGCCAGTCCCTTCACTCCCAACATCCCCATCTCCACAGCCGGCAACTCAGGGGGCGGTGGATGAGGCAGCAGCGGCCTCCACAGAGCCCTTCATCCAGCCCCTCACCATCGACGTGTCGGGGGGCCAGGCGGAGGCCTTGCCTCTGCGCTCCCCGTCCCCCTTGCTCAGTGCCCACCAGGTGGAGGACGTCTTGAACGCCAGTGGGGAGGTCGAGAGGTCAAGGTTGCCGTCCGCCAGTGAGGCCGCCATGGGCCTGAACGAGGAGCAGCAGAGGGAGAAGGAAGGGGAGGGATGGAGGCAGCCTCTAAGCTAGACTGCGGGGACTGGTCCAAGTTTGGGGGGGAGCAGGAGGTGTGTGACTTGCCGCCGGAAGGTGCAGACCCATGCTGATGGGCACCGGCCTGTGGGAGTGGAACCACACCGTGACGACTTCATGGATGACCCACCGCCCCACGTCTCTGCTCCCCCCACCCTCCCCCACTTCCCAGCACTCAGGCACCTTCGCCCCCACCGACCTGCACCTGAACGTGGACTACTCCTCGGAGGCGCTGTTCCCCCAGTCCCCGTCCTCCATGGACGTGGAGATGGACCACATCCCCTCCGCCTCAGATCTGGCCAACCCCAGATGTGGCCCGGCCCTGATGACCTGGGGGACAAGGCCGGGGGGGACGCAGGGGCAGGGTGCTCCCAGCATGATGGACCAGTGGCAGACCTGCGCTATCTGTCTGGAGGAGTTGATGGACAGCCACCTGCTGACCCACCAGGACTGCAAGGGAGTTTTCTGCCACTCCTGTCTGGAGGTGAGTGTCTCCCTGCATGGCTGTCAGTGGTGTACACAGTGTAGGTAGTGTATGGAGATGGGTCATGAAGTGAGTATTTCCCTGCATGGCTGTTGGGGCTGTACAGAGTGTGAGTAGTGTGTGGAGAGGGGTCATGAAGTGTCCCCCTGCATGGCTGTTTGGGCTGTACAGGGTGTGGATAGTGTGGAGAGGGGTCGTGAAGTGTCTCCCTGCATGACTCTTGGGGCTGTACAGGGTGTGGATAGTGTGGAGATGGGTCATGAAGTGTCTCCCTCCCTGCATGACTCTTGGGGCTGTACAGGGTGTGGATAGTGTGGAGATGGGTCATGAAGTGTCTCCCTGCATGACTCTGTCAGGGCTGTACAGGGTGTGGATAGTGTGGAGATGGGTCATGAAGTGTCTCCCTGCATGGCTGTCAGGGCTGTGCAGGGGGTGTGGATAGTGTGGAGATGGGTCATGAAGTGTCTCCCTGCATGGCTGTTGGGGCTGTACAGGGCTGTACAGGGTGTGAGTAGTGTGTGGAGATGGGTCATGAAGTGTCTCCCTGCATGCATGACTCTTGGGGCTGTACAGGGTGTGGGTGGTGTGGAGATGGGTCATGAAGTGTCTCCCTGCATGGCTGTTTGGGCTGTACAGGTGTGGATAGTGTGGAGATGGGTCATGAAGAGTCTCCCTCCCTGCATGACTCTTGGGGGGCTGTACAGGGTGTGGGTGATGTGGAGATGGGTCATGAAGTGTCTCCCTGCATGACTCTTGGGGCTGTACAGGGTGTGGATAGTGTGGAGATGGGTCATGAAGTGTCTCCCTGCATGGCTCTTGGGGCTGTGCAGGGTGTGGATAGTGTGGAGAGGGGTTGTGAAGTGTCTCCCTGCATGGCTGTTGGGGCTGTACAGGGTGTGGGTGGTGTGTGGAGAGGGGTCGTGAAGTGTCCCTGCCTGCATGGCTGTTGGGGCTGTACAGGGTGTGGGTAGTGTGGAGATGGATCATCAGGGGGGCTCTTTGTCTGGAGATGGAGACAACATGGCAAACACTGAACCATGTTGTATAATGTATGGTTTAAATGTTGATATTTATTAAATAATTATGATTGTTTTTTTCCCCACAGGTTTGTCGGGTCTGGAGACATGATTATGGTTTTCTTAGGGCTTTGGTGGTGGTGGTTTCAGTTTCAGCCCAAAGTGAACAAATCGCATTGAGTATGAGAAGAGACAGGACGTGTGTGTGTGTGTGTGTGTGTGTGTGTGTGTGTGTGTGTGTGTACCTGGTGGGCACACCCTGTACAGCCCTGCAGGGGGACACTTCAAGATCCATCTCCACACTACCCACACCCTGTACAGCCCTGACAGCCATGCAGGGGGACACTATTCCATTTACGGAACTTTTGCATGGGTTGTGCGCACGCTAGAGAGAGAGAGAGAGAGAGAGAGAGAGAGAGAGGTTTTGTTTGTTTATAGGGAAGTGCATGTTTGCATACGTCTATACATTTTTTGTGTGGATACGTTTTTGAGTGTGTGTAGGGGAGAGGGCGTTTTGTGTGTGTGTGTGTGTGTGTGTGTGTGTGTGTGTGTGTGTGTGTGTGTGTGAGAGAGAGAGAGAGAGAGAGTTTTGGTTTTATTTGTTGGTCAGTGAGTGAATATATCATTATATGTGCGTGCTCGCATACATGTGAGTAGAGGGAATGGGAAGCGTGGTTTTTGTGAGTGTGTGGGGTGGGGTGTGTGTCTGTGAGTGTGTGTGTGTGTGAGTGTGTGTGTGTGTGTGTGTGTTTAGGGTGGGGGGGGGGGGTCTTTCCTTTTTTTTTTTTTTCTTTTTCTTTTTTTTATGGTGTTCTGAGAGAGAGAGAGAGAGAGAGAGAGAGAGAGAGAGAGAGAGATCTCAGTAGAGAGAGAGATTAAGATGTAATAATTTGGTTTATTGTTACAATTTGATTTTATTATTGTGCTTACAAGTTTCCCTGTTATTTCTTCCTTTATGATTTTTATATCTTTCAGATGTTAATTTGTATTATTTTCGTTTTCTCATTAGTTTATTTAGGTTTTTCTTTTTAAAATGTCAGTACAACACTATGTTAATCTGACAGTAAATGGTTTTCAGTCAGTCAGTGAGTGTGTGTGTGCATGGTGCTGGAATTACAAATGAACAGTTGCACTGTCTAAATGTGAATGTTGTTTTTCTTGTAGATGTCAGCCAAACACAGTGGTGACCTGGCCAACAGCTGCCCGGTGAGTCTCCTGTCCAGCCCTGACATAGTGGCTGACTGCACAGTGGTAGTGTACTGTTTCATAGAATGGCTGACTGCACAGTGGTAGTGTACTGTGTCATGGAATGGCTGACTGCACAGTGGTAGTGTACTGTGTCATGGAATGGTTGACTGCAAATTTGGTAGTGTCGTCTGTCATGGAATGGCTGACTGCACAGTGGTAGTGTCATGTGCCAGGGAATGGTTGACTGCAGAGTGTAGTGTAGTTTGTCATGGAATGGCTGACTGCACAGTGTAGTGTAGTTTGTCATGGAATGGCTGACTGTACAGTGTAGTGTGTAGTTTGTCATGGAATGGCTAACTGCACAGTGTAGTGTCATATGTCATGGAATGGCTGACTGCACAGTGTAGTGTCATGTGTCATGGAAAGGGCTGACTGCACAGTGCAGTGTAGTGTGTCATGGAATGGGCTGACTGCACAGTGTAGTGTCATGTTTCATGGAACGGCTGACTGCACAGTGTAGTGTCATGTGTCATGGAATGGCTGACTGCACAGTGTAGTGTCATGTGTCGTGAAGTGGTTGACTGCAGAGTGCAGTGTCATGTATCATGGAATGGTTGACTGCACAGTGTCAGTGTGTCATGGAATGGCTGACTGCACAGTGTTGTGTCATGGAATGGCTGACTGCACAGTGCAGTGTAGTGTGTCATGGAATGGCTGACTGCACAGTGTAGTGTCATGTGTCATTGAATGGCTGACTGCACAGTGTAGTGTTGTGTGTGTTGGAATGGCTGACCACAGTGTAGTGTCATGTGTCCTGGAATGGTAGACTGTACAGTGTAGTGTCATGTGTCATAGAATGGTTGACTGCACAGTGTAGTGTCATGTATCATGGAATGGTTGACTGCACAGTGTAGTGTGCCATGGAATGGCTGACTGCACAGTGTAGTGTAGTGTGTCATGGAATGGCTGACAGCACAGTGCAGTGTCGTGTGTCATGGAATGGCTGACTGCACAGTGCAGTGTAGTGTCGTGGAATAGCTGACTGCACAGTGCAGTGTAGTGTGTCATGGAATGGCTGACTGCACAGTGCAGTGTAGTGTGTCATGGAACGGCTGACTGCACAGTGCAGTTTAGTGTGTCATGGAATGGCTAACTGCACAGTGCAGTGTAGTGTGTCATGGAATGGCTGACTGCACAGTGCAGTGCAGTGTGTCATGGAATGGCTGACTGCACAGTGCAGTGTAGTGTGTCATGGAATGGCTGACTGCACAGTGCAATGTCATGTTTCATGGAATGGTTGACTGCACAGTGTAGTGTCGTGTGTGTGGAATGGCTGACTGCACAGTGTAGTGTGTGTGGAATGGCTATTGCACAGTGCAGTGTGGTGTGTCATGGAATGGTTGACTGCACAGTGTAGTGCCATGTGTCATGGATTCATTCCATGTGGCTGACTGCACAGTGTAGTGTGTCGTGGAAATGGCTGACTGCACAGTGCAGTGTAGTGTGTCGTGGAATGGCTGAGTGCACAGTGCGGTGTGTCATGGAATGGCTGACTGTACAGTGTAGTGTCACGTGTCATGGAATGGCTGACTGCACAGTGTAGTGTAGTGTGTCATGGAATGGCTGACTGCACAGTGCAATGTAGTGTGTCGTGGAATGGCTGAGTGCACAGTACGGTGTGTCATGGAATGGCTGACTGTACAGTGTAGTGTCACGTGTCATGGAATGGCTGACTGCACAGTGCAGTGTAGTGTGTCATGGAATGGCTGACTGCACAGTGTAGTGTTTGTGTCGTGGAATGGCTGACTGCACAGTGCAGTGTAGTGTGTCGTGGAATGGCTGACTGCACAGTGCAATGTAGTGTGTTGTGGAATGGCTGACTGCACAGTGCAGTGTTGCGTGTCATGGAATGGCTGACTGCACAGTGTAGTGTCATGTGTCATGGAATGGCTGACTGCACGGTGTAGCATGTAGAGTCATGTGTCATGGAATGGATGGCCATATGCAACTTTGTAAATCTAAAGGGAAATTCTTTTTATTTCTTTTTTTCTTTTCTTTTTTTCTTTTTGTTGTTGTTTTTGTTGTTGTTGTAACTGGACTGTCAACACATGCAGCATGTAATTTCGAAATAAGGTTTAATGTAAAGAAGAAGAAAGGACACAAAAACAAAAAGGCTACAGTGAACATTCTAGGGAAATAGTGAAGCAAGCAGAAGAGTAGATAGTACTGTGTGTGAAGTAGACCTACATCTGATTGGCCTCATCAGGCTAAAGATGATTTGTTAACTGTTGATCTATCTGACTGACAGCGTGATTTTTGGTACACATGAGCATGCGTCACTGTATTAACTATCACATGTGTGAGCACAAAAACTGTGTGTGAACGGGTGTTAAAGACTTGGTGTGTGCTTGCATACGCATGGACATGTCTGTTGACATCATGCAATTAGTGTGGTCAGTCTATAAACCTGTTGATTATGATGACTGGCCCAGTGTCTGTCGCTGAATCCCCACCATCTGCTGTCAAGGAACTATGGCATTGTACTAGTTGTAGAGACTGAAACAGTGTGACTGTTATTGTGGATGTGTTGTTAGAGTGAGGTGGTGGTGGTGATGATGATGATTTGTTGTTACAGTGTGGTGAAGACAATGATGATGTGTGACAGGTGTGTCTCAACCTTATGTTGCTCCAGTGAGGTGGTGATGATGATGTGTTGTTACAGTAAGGTGAAGATGATGATGATGATGTTTGTGTCAGGTGTGTCTCAACCCGGTGGATGTCACCCAGGATTTCGTGCCTCTGGCCTCCAGCTCCACTGTCAAGTCCAAAGTCAGGTCAGTAATGCCATGGATTTTGTAACTGATTTTGGTTGCAGAACAAATATATTTAAGAATATACGTTTCTGGATTCGACAGTAGGAAAGTGTTTAGACCCAGAATCAAAGAATATTTCGACAGGGTTGCGCTGTCTTCTTCAGCTCATTGTCACTGTTGTGGCAGCGAGGCCTGGTGGGGTGACTGTTGAGTGGGGTGAAAGTTGTTGTCAGGATCTGATTGTGGATGGGCGGAAGTTCAAAACCTTGATCTCTGTTCAGGCTGGGGCGTCGATGTTCTTAATTTCAATGGCTTCTTTAACTTTTCTTTTTGTGAGGAAGGGCTCTGTAGATAAGATCATGGTTTCTTGGGGGCTGAAACTGTGGCCTGTGGCTTGTAGGTGTTTATGTATGGCAGAAGTAGATCTGTTTTGGTGTTCCTGTAGACGGGTGGTGAGTGGTCTTGCTGTCTCGCCAATGTAGGTATTGGCACAGTCTTGACACCCTACCTGGTACACTACACCACACCGTTTGAGGGGGTCCATTTTTGTCTTTGACATGGGTCAGTTGCTGGCGTAGGGAGTTTTGGTGGGTTTGTGGAACACTTTGCATCCATGTTGTTGGAAGGTCCTGGCCAGACACGCTGAAACTCCTTTAATGTAAGGGATCCCCACTTTCACACTGTCCGTATCTGTAGAAAGGTAGGGAACTCGAGGGTTGTCCCACATCCATGCAGGGTATCCATTAGCAGAAAGAGTAGTCTCGATGTGTTCTTCTTCTTTCAGCTCTTCCTCCTTCGTGGAACACAGTACAGAGGCTGTGTGCATGAGGGTGTTAACAACAGATCTCTTGTGTTGGAGGGGGTGGTTGGAGTGAAAGTTTAGATATTGATCAGTGTGGGTGGGTTTCCTATAGACACTGGTCTCCACCCTGTCGTCAGGGGTTCAGGAGATGAGAGTGTTCAGGAACGGGATCTTGCCTTCTGGATCAGTTTCGGAGGTGAATTGGATACTGTCATCGATGGGACTCAGGTGAGTGGTGAAGCTGTCAACCTCCGTCTCTTGTATGCGGGTCATGGTGTCATCCACATAGCAGTACCACATGCTGGGAGGGTTGGCAGCGGTCTCAAAAGCTACTTTTTCAAAATGTCCATGTACAGATTGGCTACCACTGGAAATACTAGCGAAACCCATGGCAGCTCCTTGTTTCTGCTGGTAGAAGTAGGTGCTAATGAGGCATAGTTCCAACAGTTCTAGCACCTGTTCTGTAGTGAGTTCACACCGGTGACGAAGGTGGTAGTCATCGTCAATCTTCTCCCGAATGACTTGGAGAGCCTTGGGTACAGGGATGCTAGTGAAGAGTGCGTATACATCATAGGAGACAAGTTTCTCCCCTGAGCCAGTTGCTGGTTTTCCATCTTCTGTATCAAAGTGTGCACTGTTGACTATGTGATGCTCGGTGTGCCTGACTGAAGGTCCCAATATTTGTGTCAGGAATTGGAGGCATTGTACATGTCACTGCCACAGCTGGACACAATGGGCGGAGGGGGGTGTCCTTCTTGTGTATCTTACAGGGTTTGTACGCCCCATGAAGACCCTTGAAAACCCTTTAAATTTCAACTGGGTCAAAAAGGCCCTCGAAAACCCTTGAAAACTGCAGATATCCCGACCATCCCTTGAAATCCCCTTAAAAATTGTTTCGGACCAGGACTGACCGTAACATTTGAAGTTGAATTGGAGAACAAACGTGAACGAGACTTCGGACATCGATTTTTGCCTCTCAAATCATTTTGTGTGTCATCTGCTTTTCAAGCAAAGAGAAGCAATTCAATAGTTGGTTATCGTTTGCACATGCGCAGTTTGACTTCCAACAAAGAGCGCCAGGCTTCCTCATCTTCGGTGAAGTCCAATACTGTTGCGTCTGTCATCATGCTTAAGGGAAATTGCGCATTTGATCCATAGTGGTTACAGAAGGAAGAATATCGAAGCTGGATCACCGAAGGCAGAGATAACAAATGTGCGTTTTTCTGTAAAGTGTGCAAAAAGACTGTTGATGTTCGGGCAATGGACGGATTGGCAGTTGCAAGTCACGGAAAGAGTCTTACAGACTTTGTTCGGGCAATCATCAAATTCATCGACATCGGGTCAGACCTTTCCTTAGTAAGAATTGTCAGCCAATCCACAATAACAGCAAGTGGGACAGATTTGTTGAAAGCTGAAGTGTTGTGGACGATTCATGCCATCAACAATCATCTCAGTTTCCAATCTGCTGAAGACAACGTGAAACTGTTTGCAGCAATGTTTCCATATTCCTCGATTGCGACGAACTATCGGTGTGGGGAAACCAAAAGTAAATATCTTGCAACTTTTGGCATTGCTTCTTTTTTCTGTCAGAACAGAAAAAAGAGTGAAATCACAGGGCCAAATCTTCAAATTAATCGTCACTTCATCTCCATAAAAACTTTAAGTGACTTGTGTGTGCGCATTTGTTTAAAAAAGAAATCCTTTTTCTTGTTTAAAAGACAACATTCATACCACACCCCTCCCCCTTAACTTACCAGCTAGCCTACACACACACACACACACACACACACACACACACACACACAGAGTTATGTGTGGAGCTGCGGGAAGGCTACCCATGTTCACCTTTTCAAGAGGGGTTACCCCGCTCCCTATCCTGCCCCAGAACAAGCATTAGGCTAGTCCAGGCCTGCCAACCATTCACACACACTTCCACATGACAACATATACATTGGCTATATTTTAAAGTAAAGTTTGCTGAGCTCCATCCTGAAATGTGCCAGAGAGGGGTCTCAGCTGCAGCTGCCGGTAGAGAATTAATGAATATGTCATGCTTTTTGATGAATCATTGAATAAGGACTTGAAACAGAAGCAGCTGGACATCCATGTCAGATACTGGTCTGGAAAGCAGATAGAAAGTTTTCTTTTCTCAGTTTCTGTGTATAAAGACTTCATTTTTATTTTTTGTATATGATATTGGGTGTGGAAAGACTACAGAAGTGTAATCACCTTACCATCATGGTTCAATTACATGTGTAAGGTAATTAATCACTTTTTTTTTTTTTCAATTGTGCGGCTAAATGTGCCCCTTGAAAAATTAAAGTATCCCCTTTAGAAACCCTTGAAAAACCCTTGAATTTTTTTTCCTCTGAGGAAGTGGGAACCCTGTCATAGGTAATCCATACAGCTTAGGCGTGGATTCAGAGGTGGGGTAAAGTCGTTGGTAAAGACTAGGGGAGGTAGAATCTTCTTTCTTCCATTTCTTAAGTAGATTGATAAGTTGGTTTTTCACTTTCTTCGTGGGGTCAGCCTTGAGTTTTTGATAGGTGTCTGTATCACTGAGAAGGGTGTGTACTTTCTTGTTGTATTCCTCTTTTGGTAACAATACTGTGGTCCTACCTTTGTCAGCTGAAGGATCCCGATGCTGTCGTCCTGTCTCAGGTTCTTCAGGGCTTGTTTTTCCTCTCGTGAAATGTTGGACTTGGGTGGCTTGCTGGACTTAATGACTTTGACCACTTCGCTCCGTAGGCTGTCAGCTGTGGCGTGGTCTTTGATATGGCTGCACGCTGCTTCAGTGGAAGCTACGATTTCTTTGACTGGAATCAATGTGGGCGCAACACAGAAGTTAAGTCCTTTCTTCAGCACACTTGATTCACTGTCACTGAGAGCACGGTTGGAGAGATGGAAAAAGGGGGAGGCAAAGTCTCATCGAACAAATATAATGATTTTGTCATCCTTTAAGAAAGGACAGTGATTACTACCGAGGTTACTCAGACCTGTCTGCCCTACGTTTTTAGCATATTTTATGAAATTATACTAGAAAATACAATAATATGCCAAATACGACAAAAATATGAAAATTGGCAGCATTGGCTACAAAAAACAAAACAAAAGGTACTGTTTTCCTGTTCGAAGACGCAAGTTATTGTCACTAGTTCCAGTTGGCGCATACTCCCTTACACCATGGTCGGCCATCTTTCACAGTGAGCAGCTGACACGGATATTCACTAAGAGAAGGCCACCCACCAGTGAAATTACATGTTCATGAAAGTGATGAAGAGCTAGATGTTTCCTGAATGCATACCACACAAAAACTTGGAAGTGCTTAGTCCCAAGCTCAAAAAAGGTCTAACTTTGGTGTGGTGCACTTTGTGCGAAACGGGTTTTAGTTATGCTCATGGAGGGTGCCAGGACTGCACAAAGCATCTTTCATCAAAATCGCGTTAAAAATCTATCAGAAGTGATGAAAAGAACACCTCCAGTTGTACAAGCATTGAAAAAAGGCCGAGGCGAAGTCTTATCAAAATCAAAAAAAAAAAAAAAAAAACTATCAGAAGTGATGAAAAGAACACCTCCAGTTGTACAAGCAATGAAAAAGGCTGAGGCGAAGTCTAGTGGGGGACCTGGAGCAGCAGGTGACAAACGCCAAGATGATGATCACGATGTGTAGGCTGGTGGCTGACGCGAATCTGTCCCTGTCAATGACCAATCGTCTTGTTTCGTATTCAAGAAGATGTCTCCTGACACGAGTGACAGCAAAATTGCTCAAGGTGTGTCTGTCACTTTAACTTCTGTTAATTTGCTCCACTCCCCCTACCCACTCCCCACTCTCTAAAAATGGGGAGGGGGGGGGAGGGGATGAAGTAGCAATACAAAGAGCAGGAGGCATTGGTGAGCACTTTTCAGCATTTCCGTGTGCCCTGATGGCCCTTTTTTTTTTTTTAAAATTTTAAGCCCTAAAAAAGGCCCTAAAAGGCCCTAAATTTTTTTCTTGAATGTCTGTATGAACCCTGTGGATGGAGGGAATGAGGGGATATGCACACCAGTCCTGGGAATGCCCAGCAGACCATCCAAAAAGGGAAAGCCTGCCAGAGATCATCAGGAAGAGTGGCATGAGACTGAATAGTAATCTCCACTTAACGTTCATCACAATAAGTGATTCTGAACTCGCTGCACCATACAGAAAGCAGAGTGGAGTAAATTCACATCTTCAGGATTGAGAAGTATGCACAGCAGCTTGAGGGAATCTGGTTTCCAGGCAAAAGTCCTCTCCATAAGCATGGTGGCAGTGGAAGTTGTAGAGAGTTATCAGCCTGTGATCTCATGAACCTGCTCAGGATTTCAGGGAAAAAGACAGAACCCCTGAAGGCAGTGGCAGAGTAGCTGAAGAGAGTTCCAGTTGGATGTGGTGGAGGAGGAACAAAATTGAACTTCCAAAGGCTTAAATTCCCCACTTGGAACGAGTGTGAGATAGCAATGTAGGAAAGACATCTGCCTAAAGAGGTATGCCTTCAGACAGAGTCATAATCTGGATACAGCACACCCTATCAGAGTGTAAGGAGCTCAGGGCTGAAACACTTGTCTGAGGGGGGATTCATCTCTGAAGATGATGATGATGATAATGAATGCTTATATAGCGCCTATTCTCGGCTAGACGCCAAGCTCTAAGCGCTTTACAATCAACACTCGTTTACACCTGCTGTCAAAGTCCTGGAGTAATTAAATGGTGATCCCTGTTTGGCTTGTTTCGGTAGGAAAACATGATGATTAAGTCGAATTCTAAATCATGAGCAAAGAGCTCATGGAGGTACCAGGTGAAGATCAGTTCATGGAGTGTAGCCAAAGCATTGTTTGGACTTGTATTGAATGCTGCAAACTTTAAAAAGAACTGTTAAGAAAGAGAAAGAGGGCTGAGTTGTAGCCAAAGCATTGATGGTAGTGGAGACAGTGTGTGGAGACAGGTTGGTGGACAGGTTGCTGGCCATGGCGGTGACCTTTCGCACAGGCCCCGCTGTCTTCCCCAGCCACCAGAGACAAGCCCAGTGAAGGGGAGATTAAGCTGGTATGTGGCCCCCGCCTGACCTACATGGCCAGCCAGCAGGATGCCAGCGCCCTCTACACCCTGGTGGACCACGTGGTGCCCTTCGTGGAGACCTACTCTCTGCACTTCACCGATGGCCAGGTGAGGCCTGCAGGGGGCAGCACCTCCTTAGGGGGATGATGGGTAAGGAAAGGGGGATGGACCAGGTGGAGACCTACTCCCTGCACTTCACCGATGGCCAGGTGAGGCCTGCAGGGGGGCAGCACCTCCTTAGGGGGATGATAGGTAACCGTAAGGAAAGGGGGGTGGTGAGACCTAATCCCTGCACTTCACCGATGGCCAGATGAGGCCTGCAGGGGGCAGCACCTCCATAGGGGGATGACAGGTAAGGAAAGGGGGGTGGACCAGGTGGAGACCTACTCCCTGCACTTCACCGATGGCCAGATGAGACCTGCAGGGGGCAGCACCTCCATAGGGGGATGACAGGTAAGGAAAGGGGGGTGGACCAGGTGGAGACCTACTCTCTGCCTTTCACCAACAGCCAGGTGAGGCCTGCAGGGGGCAGCACCTCCCTAGGGGGATGATGGGTAGGGAAAGGGGGATTGGACCGGGCCAACTTCTTCAGGGCAACTGCTGGGTTGAGAACTGGCTTCAGCGTGCACCACTGTGAGCGAACTCACAACAATTATTGTTTTATATCTGGAAATCTAGGAATAGGTGTAGTAGTTTACAGTGTAGGTGTTTCTCTGTGTGTTGTTCATGTTGAAAACTTACTTTTGTGGTCATCTAGTTACTTTCTGTGTGTCCAGAATCTACTTGTATTCTTGGCACTGACTGTCCATTTAGTGGTGGTGTCACTCACACTGACACTGGCTGAAGCTTCCAGCAAATACAGACACACCTCCACAGTCATACTGCTTACTCTGTCTCTAGAGTCAGCACAGCCAGATATTTATACGTCAGTGTTGTGACATGGTACACATGACTGTCTTTCTCTTTATATAACTGACCGTATATCATGATTTATTTCTTTTGTGTTCTGACAGCACATGGTGCACACAGCCTGCTTTCTGTAAGAATGACACTGCTTCACGGTGTCTTGTGTTCATGTGACGACACCTGTGCACATGGCTGTCGCTCTGTAGGGCCGACATCACATCCTTTCTGTTAGTGCTGTGACAACATGTGGTACATGTGACTGTCTTTCTTCTTGTTTATGACCAACGTCACATTATGATTTCTTTCTGTTAGCGTTGTGACAACATAGGATACACGTGACTTGTTCTTAATGACCAACACCACATCATGATTTCTTTCTGCTAGTGTTGTGACAACATAGGGTACACTTGACTATTGTTTTTAACTCTTTTTTTTTCCTACTTTTCTATGAACCATTACTTCCTCTTGTTCCTAGATTCTTATAATGCAAGTATTCCCTTCATTCCTGGATTTAGAGAAAAAAAAAAAAAGAAGTGATAAGTGAGAACTGCAATAGAGGGGCGACTACTTTCCCACGCTGTAGGGGCCATCTGGCATCCATTCCATTTATAAACACTTCCCCTCAAGCGACCCAGTCATGACGTGTACCGATGATGCGAGTTGTGGGAAGTTCAAAGCGCTTACCACGAGAACCGATTTTTTCAGGCTGCAGGAAAGAGGGATTTTGTGCTGTCCGATTTTCCGGGCTGCAGGAAAGAAGGGTACTATTTCTGCAAACTGGAAAACTGGGTTGTAGGGATGAAAGAGTTAATGACCAACACCACATCATGATATCTGAACTGTTAGTTTTGTGACAACATAGGTACTTGACTATTGTTCTTAATGACCAATACTCAACTGGATTTCTTTCTGTTAGTTTCAGACAACATAAAGTACACGTGACTAAGTTTGATTAAGGTGGAAACAACAGGTAATTGATTTTCTCTGCCAGCATAATAACAACACTCTTGTGTTACCATCTCCCATTGTGTGTTGCTGACAGGGGCTGAGATGCTCTCGCTGTGAGTACAGTGCGCCCTGTGCAGGGTTTTAAATACCAACACTCCTGTCTTACATCTCCCATTGTGTGTTGCTGACAGGGGCTGAGATGCTCTCGCTGTGAGTACAGTGCGCACTGTGCAGGGTTTTAAATAACAACACTCTTGTCTTACATCTCCCATTGTGTGTTGCTGACAGGGGCTGAGATGCTCTCGCTGTGAGTACAGTGCGCATTGCACTGGGTGTGAAGTGGCCCGAGAAGGAGAGATCAGTCTACAGCCCTGCGACAACCTGACCGTGCACTTCAAGGAAGAGCTGCCTCTGGAGGAGATGGAGGCCAAGATTCACGTGTCGGATGACGATTCCATCCAGCATCTGCGCAGCTCCAATGCCATCTCCATCAGCGACTGCTTTGAGGCCTTCACCCAGAGGTGGGCAGAGAAGGGAGAAGAGGGAGTGGTCAGGGGGTGGAGGGCATAGAGGCGAGGGAGAGAGGGGAGTTGGAGAGGGGGGGGGGGGGGATATTCACTCTTGGCAAGTGCTCTTGGGAGTGTTGGTTTTATTGACAGTGAATATATGTAAAGGTGTACATGTCTGTATGACTTGTGTAAATGTGTGTGTATGTGTGTATAGGTCTCTTTTTTTTTATATATAGATCTGTTTAAGTTCATTCATTTTGTCATTTCAGTAGTGCAGTTTTTTTCCTCTGTCAAGAGCTGAAGAGAAGTACCCATGGGTGTTTCTGTGTGCCAGAGCAAAGGCTGAATTTCAGTTCACCCTGTCTGCTGACACAACTGGCAACAGAAGCAGAAAGAGAGGCCAGTGAACAGAGTTTGTTCACAGAACTGAGATGACAGTGTTAGTATTGACACTCCTGTGCCCTCCACCTGGCCTTT
Source organism: Conus betulinus (assembly GCA_016801955.1). NCBI lineage: Eukaryota > Metazoa > Mollusca > Gastropoda > Neogastropoda > Conidae > Conus > Conus betulinus. The sequence goes on along the minus strand of JADBJO010005622.1, from coordinate 31,734 downwards.
GACTGAAGAAAACTGAACAAGTCTTGCCCTCCAAATGGGCTGACACCCCCCTCATTCCCATCAGCCCCCTCTCCTCTCATGTCAGCTCAGGATAAAGGTCCCACTGATGAGGTCAGGCAGCTGTTAAAGCACTTTGGTCCACCACTAAGCATGTGAAACTGCCCACTCTGTGTGTGTGTGTGTGTGTGTGTGTGCTGGTGTTCAGAGAGCTGTGGTCAGACAGCCGCTGACACTAACCCAAAATTCGACTGTGTTCACATGACGGACAGGGTTGGGGGGTGGGGTGGGGGGGGGGAGGGTGAGGTGGGGGTGTGTCAACTGATTCTTTGTGCTGGCTCTTTGCCAACGTTTGACCATGTTCTCTTGACAAAATGGGGGGGGGGGGGGGGGGGGGTCAACTACCAACAGGATTCTTTGTGCAGGCTCTTTGCCAGTGTTTGACCATGTTCACATGGGGGGGGGGGGCGTATCAACTACCAACAGGATTCTTTGTGCAGGCTCTTTGCTGTTGTTTGACCATGTTCACATGACAGGTGGGGGAGGGGATTGGGGGTTGTCAGCTACCTACAGGATTCTTTGTGCAGGCTCTTTGCCAGTGTTCAACCATGTTCATGTGGCATTAGGGGCGGTGGGTGGGGGGATCAAATACCAACAGGATTCTTTATGCAGGCTCTTTGCCAATGTTTGACCATGTTCACAAGGGGGGAAGGGGGGGGGGGGGGGAACTACCAACAGGATTCTTTGTGCAGGCTCTTTGCCAATGTTTGACCATATTCACATGACAGGGGGGGAGGGGATTGGGGTTGTCAGCTACCAACAGGATTCTTTGTGCTGGCTCTTTGCCAATGTACGACCATGTTCACATGACCGGGGGGGGGGGGGGGGGGGTCAGGTGCCAACAGGATTCTTTGTGCTGGCTCTTTGCCAACATTTGACCAGTGTTCATGAAAGGGGGGGAGGGGGGACTGGACTGTTGTGTTTTTGACAGTGGGGTGAGTTGTTTACAGTGGGTTCTGTTTACAGTGGCATGTGTTGTTTACAGTGAGGTGCTGGATGAACACAATCCCTGGTACTGTCCATGCTGTGAGCGCAACCAGTGTGCCAAAAAGACCATGACGGTGTGGCGCTATCCTGACAACCTCATCATCCACCTCAAGAGGTAGGTGTGTGGAGATATACCCTGATCTCCTCATCATCCACCTCTTTGATAACCTCCTCATCCACCTGAAGAGGTATGTGTGTGTAGATATATACCCTGATAAACCTCATCAAATACCTCTTTGATAACCTCATCATCCACCTCAAGAGGTAGGTGTGTGGAATATCCTGGTGACCATATCATCCACCTCAAGAGGTAGATGTGTGGAGGTATACCCTGACAACCTCATCATCCACCTCAAGAGGTAAGTGTATGGAGATATACCCTGATAACCTTATCATCCACCTCAGGAGGTAGGTATGTGGAATACCCTGACAACCTCATCGTCCACCTCAAGAAGTAGGTGAGTCCGTTCAATTTCGTATCCGCTCACTGTAAGTCTTATCACACACGGGTGACTGGAACATAAAAAATTCCTACACTTTCCATAAAATGATCCAAGGAAAATAAGCTCTGTAACTAGTCTTAGGGATGTTGTAGCGAGTTGTAGACCTTACTTTCAGTGCTCTGTCGTGAACTTTGGCTGACCCCAGCAGCTTTGAAACAAAGGAACTGATGGCACCAGGCTTTGCCGCTAAGTGCGCTCGAAAAAAAATGTCGGTCAGACGAAGAGGTGGTAGCGATTTCTCGCTCAGTGAAGCGCTTGAAATCATATTACAAAGTGGATCTGGTGATGAGGGGAGTGATAGAGAGATAGAAAAAACTATAAAAGATAAGAGGAAAGAATTGTTTGAAGATGCAGCCATCTCTTCATCTTCTGATTTGGTGTTGTAAAAAAAAAAACGGAATAGAATGTAAACAAAAAATTTTTTTTACTTGTCAGACATGTTTTTCAATGCACAGTCGTGTCTACACATTGAAAGTAAATGATTCATAATTACTATGTTCGATTAGTTGAGTGTTTGTTCTTTCCTATGACACCTAACACAACGAGTTGTGCTGCACGCGCTGCTCTCCGCTAGATAGTATTAAAATGGAATCGGGGGGGAAAAAAAAAATCAGGGAAGTCTTAAAGTGGAATCGAGGAAAAAAAAATCAGGGAAACTTTAAAGTGGAACCGGAAAAAAAAAAAAAGTCAGGGAAGCTTTAAAGTGGAATCGGGGGGGGGGGGGGGGGGGAGTCAGGGAAGTTTTAAAGTGGAATCAGGAAAAAAGTCAGGGAAGCTTTAAAGTGGAATCAGAAAAAAAAGTCAGGGAATCTTTAAAGTGGAATTGGGGGGGGGGGGGGGGGGGGAGTCAGGGAAGCTTTAAAGTGGAATCAAAAAAAAGTCAGGGAAGCTTTAAAGTGGAATCAGAAAAAAAAGTCAGGGAAGCTTTAAAGTGCAATCGGGGGGGGGGGGGGGGGGGGGGGGGGGGGTAAAGGGAAGCTTTAAAAAGTGGAATCAGGAAAAAAGGTCAGGGAAGCTTAAAGTGGAATCAGAAAAAAAAAAAGGGAAGCTTTAAAGTGGAATCAGAAAAAGCTTTTTAAGTGGAATTGGAAAAAAAAGTCAGGGAAGCTTTAAAGTGGAATCAGGGAAAAAAAAAGTCAGGGAAGCTTTAAAGTGGAAAAAAAAAAAAAAGTCATGGAAGCTTTAAAGTGGAATTGGAAAAAAGTCAGGTGCTTTAAAGTGGAAAAAAAAAAAAGTCAGGGGAAGCTTTAAAGTGGAATTGGAAAAAAAAAAAGTCAGGGAAGCTTTAAAGTGGAATTGGAAAAAAAAAAGTCAGGGAAGCTTTAAAGTGGAATTGGGGGAAAAAAAAAAGTCAGGGAAGCTTTAAAGTGGAATTGGAAAAAAAAAAGTCAGGGAAGCTTTAAAGTGGAACTGGAAAAAAAAAAGGTCAGGGAAGCTTTAAAGTGGAATCAGAAAAAGTCAGGGAAGCTTTAAAGTGGAATTGGAAAAAAAAAGTCAGGGAAGCTTTAAAGTGGAATTGGAAAAAAGTCAGGGAAGCTTTAAAGTGGAATGGGGAAAAATGTCAGGGAAGCTTTAAAGTGGAATCGGGGGGGGGGGGGGGGGGGATGTCAGGGAAGCTTTAAAGTGGAATTGGAAAATAAAAAGTCAGGGAAGCTTTAACCCTCTTCAGTATGCACTTACCTGAGCTTAGTTACACCTAAAAACCTTCGGCAAGATAAGTAACTCCATAATTTGAACATTGTTACCCAATTTAAAAAGTTAATTTAAAAGAGAGGAAAGGAAATAATGAAATGAAAATAATTTTTAAAACTCCTGCGACTATATATGTTGCTATATCATAAGTTTGAAGAATGTCACATGAGCCATTTACTTGGGGAAAAAAAAGTCTTCTTCTTCAGAACTTTCTTCCGAATCGTTTATCATATCCGGAACCTCATCCTAGTCGAAATCTAGGTCACTGTAATCTTCATTACTCAGCACTTTCACTAAGTCTTATGCTGTAAATCCTACAAATCACAGTATCTTCATCACTAAATCTCATTATAGAACGGAAAGGTTAGCCATTGTGAAAAACAGCATTTTGACCACAAAACTTTAAAAATTCATAAATCAAGAACTACGACACATGTCGACTCGCGTTTTTTTGCAAACAGAAGTGAATGGCTACAGGAAGAAGGAAGTCACGTTCTCGCAAGACTTCCTTTTCTACGAGAAACATGGCAGCACCCATTGTTGCCAGCGTGTTTTACTGGGTGCTGGCAGGCGCTCAGCCTTTTGGCTGTGTGATGTCTGGTTGGATGCTAGCGGGCCGCGCGCGCTTGTCAAGAGAGTTAAAGTGAAATCAGAAAAAATGTCAGGGAAGCTTTAAAGTGGAATCAGAAGCTGTGGATAGGGCACACCAAAACTACTTCCTGTTTGCTTCCCAGATTGAGGCACTCTCCTCCGCAAGACCTTAAAACCTGACTTCTTGCAGCAGCACCTCGATACTCTCACGATCCTAGTTCATGAGATAAAAAAAGCCAGCAATAAACGTCATAGTTGGGGGATGGTCTGGCTCATGCTCACAGCCATTTGCTTTGTCAGAACACTATTCAGTTCAGTGTTTTATTGACTTTATTCCGATTGTTTTTCCATTCACTATGACGTCACCACCAAGCACTTTACGTACTCGACCTTGCCGTACATTTACCACAGATCAAGTGCTGGGAATATTGAATAGACAGTTGGTTGTTCCTAATACAGATGAAGAAGACCCAGACAGCCACGAGTAAAGAACGATAGTGAGGGCTTGACCGAATTATTCCAACGTGAAGCGTTGGACCGTTGCCAACTTGTTATGAGAGGCTGATAAGACGCCCACTTACTACCCTACCGCGTGTGCCCCAGTGTTTTTGCGTTGAGCCAGCCCAACACTGACTGACTGTTCACTAACTCTATGTGAGGGAGCCAACTAAGACTTTAGGCAACGAACTTCACACACACGCTGTGGGCCCACTCTCGCTGGTCGAGGTTGAAGGGGGGCGTGGCCAACTGACACGTGAGAGGCGAGTATCACAGACGTCTTTCGAGTGGGGTGTACAGCTGATCATATAGATCAACTGAATGACAAGGGTTCAGAGACCAACAGGCACATGAATGACTTTGTGTTCATAAAAAAAAAATATATATATATATATATTACTGTTGAGAGTGAAAGGGGACGTGTGTGTGTGTGTGTGTGTGTGTGTGTGTGTGTGTGTGTGTGTGTGTGTGTGTGTGTGTGTTCCCTTTTTTCTTTCTACATGTGTACCAGTTAGGCAAGAAGAATGTGTGTGTGTGTGTGTGTGTGTGTGTGTGTGTGTGTGTGTGTGTGTGTGTGTTCCCTGCTATTGGAGTAGTTGTATTTGTGGCTGTTTCATGCACTTTTCTGTTGGAAATACCATACTTTCTGGTCTTCAGTTGTGAGTGGAGTATTTTTCCTCCCCTTGTTGAGAGTTTGTTGGCATTCTTTCTTATTTTTTTACGCTTAGAAGAAACATAACATTTTTTTTTATTTTGCATTTTTTTTTTGCACTTGACTTGAAATCAAAAAATTGAAATTGTTGTTGACTTACCATTACTAACATGTTATGATATAATAAAAGTACAGTGTATCTCCTCCATTTTACAAAAAAATAGCATGAGAATTGGTTGTGTTTAGTTCCAGAGATATCCGCGTTTCACATATGCTGGTATACAATAAGAGCTTTTTGAAAAATGGCTGGCGATGGGGGCTTTCCCAGTGCCAGGGAAATCTAATGATTTGGGGGTAATAATTAACAAAAAAATTCTAGCTCAGAAACTACAAAAGATATAAAAAATGAAAATATATATGATTTTTGAAGGAAATTGAATGGAGATTTTGAATCTGGGCTTCTTTTGTTTTAATTTTGATCATAAAAAAATATATTTAGGCATTTTAGATTTGGATAGATTTTTTGCACGATCAAAAACATATGTATTTACCACTACAGCTTCACATCCAAAAAGAACACAGAGAGCAAAAAAGTTGAAAATAAAGTTGATATTCCACCCTTCCCCCCACATCTCACAACCCAGCCCACAGAGTGTCACCCCCCCCCTCAGTCTTCTCACCCCCCCCCCCCCTTCTAACCTCGCCCCCCTCCTCCTCTTTCTCCCAGCCCTTCCCTGCTGCGCACCCCCCTAGGAATCCTTGTGAGGCACGACCCCCACTGCGACAGGCTCCCCTCCAGTCCCCATTGAAGGACCCCCACCCCCTGTGGCTATCTGATCCCTTCATTTCCTACTGAAAAAATGATTGGCAGTTAGCCCCCAAAGACCCCATTCTCCCCTTCGCTGGCCCCCTCCCCCCCAATCCAAACAACCCACCACCCAGGGGTGGAATCCTTTCACCTCCCTACCCTCACCACTACAACTGAAATGTCTAGTGATTCTCGGGTGGTCCCCACCTTTATACTTAAGACGCTCAAACCCACCATCTCTCCCCGACCCTGCCTCCTCCCCCCACGTGCCCTTGCTGGACTTCAACCAAGACCACTCGCACACAGTGCAGAGTACACACTAGGCTGGCTCGTTCGATGCTGGTAACCAGTCAGCTGAACACACTCTTGCGATCGCACAGCACGACTCAATAACTGACGAATATGGTCGGCAATTCCATCACTATCATCATCTCACCTTCATGCTCGAGTGAGTCGTTGAATAAAAGATTATTATCTTTGTCAAAAAAGATTAGCAGAGCTTGCTCAGCTGTGTAAGTACGCTGATTTGGTCGCTACACTCGTCGAAGAAGGTTGCGCCGCCATCTTTGCAAGCGAGACAAAGCGCTGGCTGGTCATCCAGTCAGTCAGTGATGAGGAAAAAAAATGGTCTTTCCCCTCACGTGTGGTCATTTGCATATCATTTTAATACTGCAGACATATAAGGCTTACTACTACGCACACACTCTATTTCAGTCCTTGATAGGAATAGTAACGAATGAAAATTCAAGAAAAATGCATGACGTCAGTGGACGGCCCATTGGCACCAGAAGTACATTTTTACTGCGGCGTCAGCTGACGGCTTAAAGGCACTCAACGGGTTAATGTAAGACTCTGTGTGTGTGTGTGTGTGTGTGTGTGTGTGTGTGTGTGTGTGTGTGTGTGGATGGCTTCTTCATTGACCTGAAGATGTGTGAAAGTAACGGACCATGTAAATGCATGCACCCGAAGAGGTGAGTCTTGCCTGCATTAAGCCACCCAGTAAACATGACATACATACACCCAAAGAGCTATGTGTTGCTAGCATTGTTGATCCAAACAACTGTGGGCTGCATTGTTGACCCAAAAAGCGGTGTGTTGGTTTGTTCAGGTTTGTGTATGAGGACCTGTCCAGCACCAAGATTGACAACCGTGTGTGGTGTTCCCCTTCACCAGCCTGGACATCGGACAGTTTCTGGCTGACCCTCCACCTCCTTCAACATCTATGATCTCTACAGCATCGTCTGCCACTATGGTGGTAAGACCCATTCTGTCCCCACTGCTACCCCCCACCCCCTCCTGCTCCCCTCATCCACCTTTTATTCACATCGATGATCTCTGCAGCATCGTCTGCTACTACAGTGGTCAGAGGCTCTTCTGCACCCATCCCCCCTCACCGCCTCTCTGCCCTGTTATCCACATGTATGATCTCTACAGCATCGTCTGACCCCATGACGTCAGTCAGTTGTATGTCACATCAATAGAGTGATGAACCGATCTTAGAAAGATCTTTCAACATCGAAAACTACAAGTAAGTAGTACTATGGCACTATGATTCATTCTCTCCCCCCCCCCCCCCCCCCCCCCCCCCCCCCCCCCCCCCCCTGCTCACCCACCTTTTGTCCACATCTATGATCTCTGCAGCATCATCTGCCCACTATGGCAGTAAGAATGCGCCCCCCCCCCCCCCCCCCCCCCCCCCCCCTTCCCTCCCTTTATTAACATCTATGATTTCTACAGCGTTGTCTGCCACTGTGGCAGTAAGAATCCCCCCCCCCCCCCCTCATTTATCGACATCTATGATCTCTACAGCATCGTCTGCTACTATAGCAGTAGGAATCTCTACACACACACACACACACACACACACACCATCCCCCTCCCTCATTTATCAACATCTATGATCTCTACAGCATTGTCTGCCACTATGGCAATAGGAATCTCTACACACACACACACACCCATCCCTCTCCCTCATTTATCAACATCTGTGATCTCTACAGCATCGTCTGCCACTACGGCAGTAAGAATCTCTTCTCCTCCCCCTCCCTTACTGCCTGTCCCCCATTTATCAACATCTGTGACCTTTCCATCATCGTCTGCCACTACAGTGGTAAGACCCATTCCTTCTCCCCCCTATTTATCAACATCTGTGACCTTTCCATCATCGTCTGCCACTATGGTGGTAAGACCCATTCCTTCTCCCCCCCATTTATCAACATCTGTGACCTTTCCATCATCGTCTGCCACTACAGTGGTAAGACCCATTCCTCTCCCCCCCCTTTATCAACACCTATGATCTGCACATCATCGTCTGCCACTACTGTGGTAATACCCATTCTCTCTCTCCCCCCTGATTTACTGTGACAGCAAGGGGGAATGCTCTGTGTACAGTGTGCATGGGGATGGGTGAGGTCATAAGGAAGGGACAGGTTTTTCTCCTAAGGAGCAGTGTATGCCTGTTGTTGTGTCCCATGTTGAGAAGTTGCTGGTGAGATGAAATGCTATCCATGGATACTTAAATGCCTTCTCTCTGTCGCACTTCACATTTCCATCAGAGGGAGGTGGCTGCAATCGGGCCTTGCCTTCTAGAAAAAAGGGACAGGACAGCTAGTCTCACCCTTTGTCCTACCTAGATTGACAACCGTGACAGTCTTTTCTTCGGTCTGCCTTCTTCATGTCTTAACCTGTGTCAAAAAGTTTAAAACAGTGTTGTTGTACTCATCCTTCGGAAAAAGAAACATGACCGCATTACTCTTCTTCTCAAGCACTTACATTGGCTTCCCATCGAAGCTTGAACTAAGTATAAGATGGCTACGTTAGCATTCAGATATTTCAGTAATACACTTCCAACTTACCTGTCTGAAAGACTTGCATCTTGTGTGCCTTCTTGCACTCTTTGCGCTGGCAGTAAGAAACTTCTTAGACTTCTGTCAACACACTTTAACCCAGTGCCTACCGGATGGACCAAGATCAACTGCAAGATTTCCTACATCTGAATACTGGATTGACCGAGATCGACCGCTGAATACTAGGTCAGCGACTTTCGCTTTCACCATCGCATATTCCAGAATGCAATTGCGACAGAAGAGTCTTCCGGTACAGAAGTTTCATGATGCCATTTTGATTTTTTTGTTGCACAAGTTTTGATGGAGTAGTTTCGCTGCTGTGAATGTTCAAAGTTCGGTTTTTTTCGCGAAGATTTTCCGGGGGAAAATGGCAGATCAAGTTACTTGTAGAATTCATTTTCTGATGTGATATCGATGAAGAGAGTGTATTTGCGGGCTACACTCTTGAAGGAGATTTGAAGTGAGACGATTCAGATGTCGATCTTGACCTAGTTGTAAATAATGATCGATTGCTGACTGATTTTGAGGCCGGAATCGATAATGATTCAGGCGATGATGAGGATGTCGAATAGCCCATTGCTGCTGGGCCCAGCCCCCCAAAAATGAAAATTTGAAAACCAAAAGTTGCTCGAGATTCTTTACTTGTTGACTGGAGTGGTAGGCTACAAGAAGTGAAGCCCCCAAAAAGTTTCGCTTGTTTTGACAGCCAGGAAACCGGATGAGTCAGTGGGTGTGTCCCATGATTTGCCTATTGGAGCGTCTCCTTTAGCGTTTTGATTTCAGCAAAGTTTGGGCAGACTTTTAACGAGAAACAAAATCATTTGCTGCACAAAAGCATGTAGAAAAGGATGAACTTAAACTCTGGCCTAAAATAAAAACTGCCTGTGTATCAAAAAGCAAAGAGGACGACGGACAAGAGATACATCATCACCACAGTGTGTGTGTGTGTTGTGTGTGTGTCGGGGGGGGGGGAGGGTGTACAGAGAAGTGATGAATTGTGGTGGGTGTACAGAGAAGTGATGACATGTACAGTGAAGAGATGGGGTGTACAGTGAAGAGATGGGGTGTACAGTGAAGAGATGAGGTGTACAGTGAAGAGATGAGGTGTACAGTGAAGAGATGAGATGTACAGTGAAGAGGTGAGGTGTACAGTGAAGAGATGAGGTGTACAGTGAACAGTGAGAGGTGGGGTTTACAGTGAATAGATGAGGTGTGTAGGTTCTGCAGTGAAGAGATGAGGTGTACAGTGAAGAGATGAGGTGTGTACAGAAGAGGTGAGGTGTACAGTGAAGAGAGGTGTAGTGTACAGTGAAGAGGTGAGGTGTACAGTGAAGAGGTGAGGTGACAGTGAAGAGATGAGGTGTGTAGGTTCTGCAGTGAAGAGATGAGGTGTACAGTGAAGAGATGAGGTGTACAGAAGAGGTGAGGTGTACAGTGAAGAGATGAGGTGTACAGTGAAGAGGTGAGGTATACAGTGAAGAGATGAGGTGTGTAGGTTCTGCAGTGAAGAGATGAGGTGTACAATGAAGAGATGGGGGTGTACAGTGAGTAGATGAGGTGTGTACAGTGAAGAGATGAGGTGTACAGTGAAGAGGTTGGGTGCACAGTGAAGAGATGAGGTGTACAGTGGAGAGATGGGGTGTATAGTGGAGAGATGGGGTGTACAGTGAAGAGGTGGGAAGAGGTGGTGTGTACAGTGAAGAGATGGGGTGCACAGTGGAGAGATGGGGTGTACAGTGAAGAGGTGGTGTGTACAGTGAAGAGGTGGTGTGTACAGTGAAGAGATGGGATGTACAGTGAAGAGAGGGGGTGGTGTACAGTGAAGAGGTGGGGTGCACAGTGAAGAGGTGGGGTGTACAGTGAAGAGGTGGGGTGTACAGTGAAGAGGTGGGGTGCACAGTGAAGAGATGGGGTGTACAGTGAAGAGATGGGATGCGCAGTGAAGAGAGGTGGGGTGTACAGTGAAGAGGTGATGTGTACAGTGAAGAGGTGATGTGTGTGGAATGTACAGTGAAGTGGCAGTGATATGAGGGACTGTCCTCAGGGGCCAACTCGGGGCACTACACAGCCTTCTGCTGCCACCCCATGACCAACGAGTGGTACACTACAACGATGAAACCGTCTCCCAGCAGAAACCTGGCGACAGCGAGTTTGACAGCAGTTACATCCTTTTCTTCAGACGCCAAGGTCTGTGGTCACTTGTGTCTTTGTTTATTCCTGTTTTTTTTGTTGTTTTTTTTTTCTTGATTATTATTGTTGCTGATGGTGGAGACTGGAAAAGGTGGGCGTGGATCAGATGTGGTCTCTGGGGCCTGTTGAATGTACAGTGGAGTTTACAGTTCACACCGGTCTGCTGACCGATTATCGGAGATTCAGGATCAAAGTCTGTAGTTATGATGACCAACTCTCTGCTATTTCTGAGTTAAAACCACATGTTAAACACAGTGATTCTAACACAGTTACACGTCTTTAGCAGTTTTCTAGGCTCCATTCAGCAACTGTGTGCTATTTCTCAGTTAAAACCACATGTTAAACACAGTGATTCTAACACAGTTACATGTCTTTAGCAGTTTTCTAGGCTCCAGTCAGCAACTTTGTGCTATAAATCTTCCTGGTTAAAAACCACATGCTAAACACAGTGATTCTGACACAATTACATGCCTTGAGCAGTTAGTTTCTAGGCTTCAGTCAGCAACTCTGTACTATTTCTCAGTTAAAACCACATGTTTAAACACAGTGATTCTAACACAGTTACACGTCTTTAGCAGTTTTCTAGGCTCCATTCAGCAACTCTGCTGTTTCAGAGTTAAAAAACCGCATGCTAAACACAGTGATTCCACCACGCTTACACATGTCTTTAGCAGTCAGTTTTCTAGGTTCCAGTCAACAAGTTGTATAAACTGCTCATGAAATTGGTATTAAAGTGAGGTGACTGCAGGCAGGCGGGAATTCAATTTTTTTTCCTGTAAAGGTTGCTCATGAAGTTGTTCAGTGGCTAACTGATTGACGTGTCAAGTTTGTGGCTGTAATGTCACAAAGTGTCTAAGTTTTGCTGTATGACATTAAAGATTAGCATGTGAACTTCACACAGCATGTTGACTGGTCTCTATGGACTCAGGTAAAACATGAGTCAGGGGTGATTGTAAAGTGAGGGTCCTGCCTAGTAGGCTTTCAGACATGGACATTCTGTGTTCCAACTCTGACCTCCTGTGGAGACGTTATTTAGCGCAACTTGTGGCTGATGGTATCGACGGTCTGCTCCACAGAAAGTCATTTTAACTGGCCCCACTGAACAGAAAAAGGGGGCAAGTGGTTACTGGATCACAAGACCATGGAAATACAAAGAAAACACTGTGGGTGGAAATGGTGATCTCGGAAAACAGACATTTGGAGCATCGTCTAATATCACAATTAGTGGAAAGATGTTAAATAAATGACACACACATTTGGAGCCATCAGCTGTTTGTCAGCAGTGAGGAAGACAGTACCAACTGAAGAAATGAAAAAGTAAGGAGTGAACACAACGAAGGAGGGGGGCAAGCTTGTAATGACAAGTGAAAGAGAGCCCAGTGAAAATCAAACTCAGTAAAACACAGGGTGAGTGGCGGGATTTATTGAAAAGAAAAGAAAAAAAAAAAAAATTACCACCACCACCACCACCACCAACAAAGGGTTTCCACTGTCAGCGTCTCACCTGAGTCAGCCTTGGTGGATCCTTTATTTTCAGGGGAGCATGCATGTGGAGGAGGGCAAGGTAGAATGGACAGAGAGACCAGCGTAGAAAACTACTGTTTGGTGTCATATACTATACTATGTCAGACCATAGCATTCAACGGCAGTTAGTCAGCTCTGCCAGGCCGAATTTTTGTGGCTAATGCAATAATAAGACAGTCACGTGACGCCCACCTTACTTCCACCATAGGAAGAAAGCTGGTGGTCGCTTCTGTTCCTCATTTCATCTTTGGCCTGCAGCCTAAGCAAGGTAAGTCTTGTGCTCTGTCTCGCCTGTACTTCTCCTTTGTGTAAAGATTGTTTGTGTGTTTGCTTCTGTACTTGTTCAGTTGTGGCTTTCGCTAAACCCAGGGTACACATGCCGTGTGAGGCTACGGTTGGCGTGTTTCTATTTATTTTTACGCTCGTCATGATCGCTCTCGCGACTTTGTTTTTCAGTGCCATTTTCCCAAATTCGGTACTTACTCGCCGTTGTGGGAACGCGTCCCCTCCTGGTGGGAACATATCCACTGCTCATCCATTTCCTTTTACCGGTTCTCTGCTGTCTTCGGGCGTTAGTTTTCACTGTCGCACTCTTCCCTGTATATTAACTCCGACGATCTATAACACTGGCCGGTCGTTCCAGCCACCATCTTTCTTTCCTAGCCGGTCGTCTTCTCCGCCATCTTGCCTCACCTCGTGGTCATCCACATACATTGTACCTGGGTTTAGCAGTGCTCCTCCATCTTATTCTTGTGATCATTGTACTAGTACAGGTCGATTGAGTTTCTCTCGATCTAGCAGTACGCATTATTAGTGTTACTAGTACGGGTCAGTCGAGTCTTCCATTCGATTTCTCGATCCCCTATTTATCATTGTACTAGTACAGGTCAATCGAGTTTCTCTCGACCTAGCAGTACTCATTATTAGTGTTACTAGTATGGGTAGATCGAGTTTTCCATTCGATTTCTCAATCCTCTAATACTCCTAACGAGTTCTGTACGATCTCTCGATCGAGTATTATCAGTGCTGTATTTATCAGTGCTGTAGCACAAGGTCAATCGAGTTTATTTACGATCTCTCGACCGACCCACTTGTCTTCACTTTGTGGTCATGTGCTTCGTGTTGACCATCGAGCGCCCGCTAGCGCCCGGCCGGAAATCACACAGCCAAAACGCTGAGCGCCCGCCAGCGCCCGGTAAAACACGTGGCAACAATGGGCGCCGCCATGTTTCTCGTAGAAAAGGAAGTCTCGCGAGAACGTGACTTCCTTCTTCCTGTAGCCATTTACTTCCGTTTGCAAAAAAGCGAGTCGATACGTGCCGTGGTTCTCGAGTTTCGAATTTTTTAAGTTTTGAGGTCGAAATGCCGTTTTTCACCGTGGCTAACCTTGAGTTCTGCCGTTCTATAATGAGATTTAGTGATGGAGATACTGTGTTTTGTAGGATTTACGGCATAAGACTTAGTGAAAGTGCTGGGTAATGAAGCTTAGAGTGACCTAGATTTCGACTGGGATGAAGTTCCAGGTATGATGAACAACAATTCGGAAGAAAGTTCTGAAGAAGATTTTTTTTTTTTTTTCCCGAGTAAATGGCTCATGTGACATTCTTCAAACTTACGATATAGCAACATATATATTCGTAGGAATTTTTAAAATTATTTTCATTTCGTTATTTCCTTTCCTCTCTTTTAAATTAATTTTTTAATTGGGTAACCATGTTCAAATTACGGAGTTACTTACCTTGCCGACGGTTTTCGGTGTAACTAAGCTCAGATAAGTGCATACTTTAATATCCTAGAAAAAACTAAGGGTAAGGCTTCCCTAAAGGGCAAACCCGTTCGAAGAATCCTGATCAAATTCTTCCTCTTTACCTGGCAGCTTGCCTTCTTACCTTAAGATGCACAGTGAGACCCCTTACTATCATGCTGCGTCACGCGACCCCCAGCCCCCTGGGGAATTTTTGCGGAGGCGTGGACCAGCACGGGTGATGGGATGCGCTCGGAATCACCGCCCGTCACTCGCCTACATGAGCCTCGTGCCATTAGTCTTGCCCACTAATAGCATGCAGGCTCAGGACGCTCTCCCCCACTGTGCGCAGTGCAGCCCACCACTCCTGCACGAGGAGCATCTCTACTCCGGTGGCGGACGTATGGCCAGTCTCTTGGGACCCCCAACTGACCATAACTTCGGGTCTCAGCCACAGGCATCGCTTTGTTCGGAATTGTGCCGCTCAGACCCCGGCGGTCAATCCACCCCCGATCGACTGTCGTACTTTCCCCTAGCAGGACGTTTGGGAGCGAACTTCTTCCACACCCCGCTTGGGCAACGTCCGCGGTCCCATTCCTCCGGGCGGGGGGAGGATCGACCAGCGGGACCACGGGTAAACTGCTCAGTCCCACCCAGGGGGTGGCCACAGCCCCGCAGCCATCCCAATCCGCGCACATGAGGGTAGGGGGCTCGGTTGCCGTGCCCCCCACCGCTCCCCCTGTTATGCAGGGGGCCTACATGGATCCCACCAGGGAGGTGTATGAGGCAGTGCACTCTCCGGGGCGGGTACGACAGACCATGCTCTCTTGATAAACCCCCCCCCCCCCCATGTCTCAGGTTACCCTGGCCCCCGAGGAAATCCTGCCCCAGGGCCGCCACAGCCCACCGTCTTCCTCAGGGACCGGTGGCTCTATGCCCCCAAGAGGGACCAGTGGCTTACTCAACATGACAAGCTCCACAGTCATATGTGGCATCCAGCCTCCTCAAGCTGGCTCAACCTTGGTCTCTCTCCCTCTCGGGCGCCGTCCGATCAGCTTCCCCCCACTAGTCTGCCGCCGATTATGGAACCACTATGGACCCGCCCTCA
The DNA here is from genome assembly GCA_016801955.1 of Conus betulinus. NCBI lineage: Eukaryota > Metazoa > Mollusca > Gastropoda > Neogastropoda > Conidae > Conus > Conus betulinus. Next base: position 16,534 of record JADBJO010005622.1, on the reverse strand, counting down.
CATTCCCTCACTACCCAGCTAGGGCGGGACCCCCACGCACCCTTGCAGTTGCCTCCTGCAGAAGGTTCAACGCAACCTCTCCAGGAACCCGATCCCCCAGAGTCTGAGGATGAGGTAGACGAGTCCTTCTCCTCATCTGGCGATGTGTCCATCTTTCAGCGGTGGCACCCAGAACTTGTTGTGAGGGAGCTCCCACCCTCTGACAAGATCCTTTCTTTCGCTAGGTACGCCGCCGCCCCCCCCCCCCCCTCCTCCTCCTCCCTCCGCCCCAGTCCAGCGACCTCGCCCAAAATTCGTCGCACCTCAGACACTTACCTCCATTTGGGAGAGTCCGGCAACTCTATCCAGGGGTGCACAGGCCGTCCCTCCGCCAGGGATTGAATTCCTTTTGGCCCCAAACGCGGTCCTGGTAGGCACCTTCCTCGGGGACCCCCGCAGGCCCACATCTACTCCCTGTTCTCCGACAGTCTGGTGACCAGGGAAATTACCTTTTCCCCGGCAGACTGCCGGCTTATTCCCCTACAGAACCTGGTGGAGTGGGGACCGCATAACCAGAATGGGATCCTTCACACCACTGCTGGACATGTCTTCCTTGACATGCTTTTGCAGCGGGTGGAGGAGCTCTGGTCGGAGGATGACGGCGCTGTCTCAGTATCCTCAGACGCACAAGATTCTGAGACACACCAGGAGACAGAATCTCACTTGTTTGGTGCCCCCCTGATGCGATTCATGATCAACAAGATGTGGCATCACCTTTGCTGCTGCGGCGGACAGCGCAGCCAGGAGCCACTAAAATTGCCTACTGGCCTGTAGAGATGCTGTGCTGTCACAGGCTAATCTCTCCTAGCGCTTAAGGCGGCCTTGCAGTTCATCCCGGGTCAGGAGCAGTTGCTCTTCGGCAACTATTTGACTGCTGTCATTTCCCACGAGTCGAAGAACACAAGCAGGCAGCATCTTTTGCAGTCAGGTCCCTCCTCAGCCTTGCCCTGCTAGACCCTCCCTTTCATTCCAACTCGTGCCGCACGTCCCGCTTAGCGCCCTAATACCTCATATAGGCCGAAGCCGAAAATTCCCCAGCAGAATTTTCGGTTCGGCCAACAGGCACGGCCCCGGAGGTGACTAGCAGACTCACCTACGGGAGAACGGGAAATGGCAGAACCCCTCGCTGGAGACGCATGGGCCTCAGCCCATGGATAGTGGCGGTGTTACAGGAGGGGTTCTGCCAGCCTTGGGCCCATGAACACCCCCCTCTCATGCGTTCCTCCCTCCCCCAGCGAACCGTCCCCAGGCCGAGGGGAGGCACTTCGCCGGGAAGTCGAACAACTCCTCCAGGAAGGGGCCATCATGGAGATCTTCCATCCCGACCCGGGGTTTTACTCCCACCACTTTGTGGTCCCCAAACCCTCAGGAGGATGGAGGCCCATCCTCAACCTCTGTCCCCTCAACAAGTTCCTCAGACCCACCTAATTCAGGATGGAGACTCCGACTCATATCAGAGACTCCATCCACAACCAGGATTGGGCTACCTCAATAGATCTGAAGGACACTTACTTTCAGATCCCTGTACGCCCATCCCACGGATGATACTTAACGGTTCGTCTGGCAGGGTCGGGTGTTCCAGTTCAAGGTGCTCCCCCTTTGGCCTCTCCCTGGCACCCTTCCTCTTCACGAAGGTGGTGAAGGAGATGGCCTCCCTGGCCAGACAGGAGGACATTTGCCTCACGGTATACATGGACGACTGGCTCGTCCTGGCTTCCTCCCGGGCCCAGTACCATCCCACACAAACCATCTTCTGCACCTCTGTTCCACACTAGGATTTGTCACCAACCTCAACAAGTGCGAACTCAACCCAGCCAGAACCCTTACCCTGGGGATGATGGAGTCCCTCTCATCCCTCATTCCCCTGGGCCGGGTTCCTAAGCGCCATCTCCAAAGGGAGTTCCATTGTCGTCGGTCTCAGACCTCCGATCGCTGGGATCAGACCATTCCCCTCAGGCCTTGTTCCAATGGGCTATGGTAGAGTGGCTCAACCCCTCCACACCGACCCCTGGGGTTCCCATCTCTCTCCCAACCCAGCCCCTGGAACTCTATACAGACTCCTCCAACTCGGGCTGGGGCGCCCACTTGGAGAACAGTCATGCCTCAGGAGTGTGGGATGCACAGACTGCCCGTCTCCACATAAACGTCCTGGAGTTGGTAGTAGTCAGGCTTGCCCTCCTCCGCTTCCAGCCCCAGGTCTCGCACCGACTTGTTCTCCTGCTCAAGGAAAACACTTTGGTGGCTTGTTGTGTCAACAAAGGGGGGCTCGCTCCATCGGCCTCTCCCTCCAGACAGAGGCACTCTCTCCGCTTGTGTCATGCATGGGGAATCACCCTCTGCGCGAGACACATAGCAGGGACCTGCAATATCCTGGCAGACTCCCTCAGCCGGTCCAGGTCCTCCTTCACACGGAATGGACCCTCAGCAGGCTAACCCTACCTCGGTGTGGGAACATTGGTTCAGGCCCATGGTTGACCTCTTTGCCACCTAATTCAACCATCGTCTGCCAGTGTATGTCTCTCCCGTCCCCGATCCCCAAGTGTATGCAATCAACGCTCTCTCTCATCTCTGGTCAGGCCTCATAGCATACACCTTTCCCCCCTTTCCCAGTCCTCCACAAGGTGATCAGGAAGGCGAGGCTAGAAAGACCCAGGCTCTCCTCATAACCCATGGTGGCCGACCCAGTCCTGGTTTCGGACCTCAAGTCCCTCACCCATGTTACCCCCACTAGTTGAACACTTGGTGGGACATGCTCAGGCAACTCTACTCGGGTCGCCCTCACTCCAACCCCCAGCTGCTCCACTTTTGCGCCTGGCTCCTGTGCCAGCCCAACTGCGAGCACCTGCCTCTGCCTCCCAGATGGACAGATCCCAGTCCGTCCTAAACATTCTCGCGGGGACGGGGGCCTCACAGGACCTACGGGACCTAGCGACGGCCTTGCACAGGGCCATCATTGAGTCCCTCTATGATTACTAATGGGAGAGATGGATCTCCTGGTGCTCAGACAACTCTGTTCCCCATGATCACTCTTCCAATCTCCAGTTAGCCAGCTTTCTATCTCACCTATCCTCCTCTTTTAAGCTCTCTGCTAGCTCCATACGAGGCTACAGGTCGGCTGTCTGCACCACTATTCGCCAACTCATGGACCCTCCTTTGAGAATGACTTCCTTCTCAAAGAGATCCTTAGGGGGGGTGGCTCTACGTGAGTCCCAGTTCCCCTGGCGCATCCCCCTTTAGGACCTCCTTATTGTCCTGGACGCTCAGAAAACCCCCATTTGAGCCTATCCCACCCTCCCTTTGACCTTCTCCCCTGAAGACACACATTCTCCTCGCCCTGGCTTCAGCCAGAAGGTGAAGCGAGATCCATGCCCTCAGCGGGGACCCCAGAGACATTGCCTTCCATAGGGACGGCTCTGTCTCTCAAACGTTTCTCCTGAATTCTTAGCTAAGAATCAGGAACCGGGCACTGCCTCACCCTCCCTCGTCATCCGCTCACTGGCGGATATCTAGGAGGAGGGGGGAGAGAGCAGGGGAGATATGGACCTGTGCCCTTCTAGGTGTTTGAGACACTACTGGAAACTCTCGTGCCCCAGGCGCTCCTCCCAGAGACATCTCTCCTTATTTCTATCAACAATAATAAGAAAGACATCTCGGCTGGCACTATCTCTAGGTGTCTTTCCAAGACGGTGAGATCTGCCTGTGCCCAGGCGTACAAGGATCTCCCCGCCCTGTCTCCCCGGGCCCTTGAGGTCAGAGCGCTGGCCACTTCCGCAGTGTTCCAGCACTCTGTCCATTTGCGCCATCTACTGGAGGCTGCCTACTGGCGTTTGGAAAATCCTTTTATAAACTTTTTATCTAAGGGATATCCACATGCCATGGGCTGATGGTTCTAAAGGGATCTCCTTTGTGGCGGCTAATGCAGCTATATCGGTTAACCCCAAGAAAGAACCACTAGGGCACTCGGCCCTCCCGATTCCTTTAAATTCTTCTATGGT